>JAPDSC010026891.1:298546-335496 GCA_026290005.1 Latrodectus geometricus
ACACACACACACACACACACACACACACACACACACACACACACACATATATAAAATATATATAAATTGCAGGGATTGATTCAACATTTCCATCTGCATTTAATTCAACATTGATAAATACGTAATGATAATTACATTGTACCTGAATGGTGGAACATAAGAGTTGCTAAGTGTACTGGCAGTTTATATGGTAGGGATACATTTTCAAAATAGAAAGCATTTTATTAAGCAATTTGCCAATAAATTTCAACTGTTTCATCACCAGACAAATACTCGTAGTATGTTGAGTTATAACCTATTATGACTTAAAGGAATTTACGTAATTCTTTAAAAGATGTTATCCATATACTCCATAAAACAATAATCGACACCCATGAAAGGATGTTTTTTCAACGGGAGAGAAATCAGGAGACCAATGCTGTAAAGAAAATACAGGTTAAGCCTGAAAAAAATACAAACACGTGTCATGTATGGCTGGTTGTTATCTTGGAGAAAGATAAGAATATTCGATAAGTATAATTCAGACACAATAAAAAATGAAATTCCTGATTAGAAACCATAAGATATAATAATTAGCTCAACTTTAAGTTTATGGAGCTTGGCATTAATGACGGCGTACATTACGAGAAAGAATTTTAATCCACTCTTGAGAACCCTGCTGAATGAGATGTTCCGTTCCGTTGGAATTCTCGGCTACTAATTCATTAGTCATCAAATTGGTTGAAATCAAAATATCTTCGCATGTGAGTTTTCATTAAAATCAGACATTTCCTTCTGGGTGTGTCGATTTTAATACAAAAGAGTCCTTATTGCTTATAAATTATCCCATAAGTGACGATTTTATTTAAATTGATAATATTTAATAGAATTATCTTCTTGATACACATCATTAACAAGTCAACATTTGCTGGAACAATAAGAGAAATTTTGAAGGTGATTGAAAAGTAACCAAAATCAGAAACAGAATTTAATTTAATCGAATAAATAATGAGAATTTTGGTTTTTGTCTCTTAATATTCTTCAATATATCTATTTAAACTTTTTTTTATTGAAAAAACATTTTAAAGATATTCTATGTATAAAGTAAGTAATTTATTGATTTTAAAAATATAGATTTATAAAAATCTAGAAAATGTCTAAGATATTTAAGCTTACTCTTTCGCTCATCAAGAATTACATTGTAGATGGACTGAAACTCAATCAGCTTATAACATTTATTTAGAGCAACGAATGATGAAAAATTCTTCGCGTTTCAAAACTTTACTTTCAAAGAAAACTGTAACCTTAGTCCAAATTAATACGTCATATTATTCAGTATATAATTAATTAATTATGGTACACGTATGGTATTTTCAGACTTTTTAATTTAATATAAAATTTAAAAATGCAAGGAAAATATAGCTAATTTCCCGACTTTAATTTGATATTAATTCTTAGTGACATCGAAGTGAGGATGAACTTATACACTTATTGACCTTGTTAAATGAAAATCATTACTGAAGCTGATGCGTAAAGAATTCTTTTCATTTAATTAATGGATTTAAAATATTAACAGATGAAAATAAGCTGATCATTTATCTAAACATGAAAAAGACATGAAATATCATGGAAAGCCAAAAGAAGTTTTGTAAAATAAAATTTTTTTATGAATAACAATCTATACTTAAAGGTTTTATAGAAAGTTTACAACTTTCAATGACCAAACTGAATGCATCTTAAACTTAAGGAGGGTCATGAATAAAATATGTTGAAATTTACTTCCTAAAACATAATTGAGCTCAGTTTTGTGATCCTACTTCTCAAATTTTGATATTAAACTACTTTCAAAGGATGAGTCTTTGGAGAGATTTTTTTCAATCAATTGAAAAATGTTACCTTATACTTGTATCACTCTAAAAGTTCTCTTCAGCAAGTATGAACACAACTGGAGGATTTATATGCAAGTTAAAAGCTCACTTTATGTAGGTATCATATAATATGTATTGCAAATAAGAAATATAATTTACTATCAGGAAAAGCGCAACTAAATACAAAAATATTTTCAATAGTAATAGTTTCGATAAAAATACGTATCATTAGTGAACATGAAAACAAATTATCAAATATTAGAAATCGAATATATTACTAGTAAATTTCAGAAAAAATGCATTGATGTCCAAACAATATTCTTACAACTCCGTATCATGTGCTTTTCTGAAATTATTTCGGTAAAATCTGACCACTATTGGTATTAAAATCTGCTTTGAGTAATTTAAATAAATAAGCCAAATCTGGTAAAAGAAATTTAATTCAATATAATTGACTTATAAGTATTTTGTTACATTAAGATTGATAATTACTCTATTGTGATTAGTAAAATAAATTCTAGGTTCAACAATTAATTGCGGGTCAAACATTATCCCTCACATAATGGGTTTTTAGATAATGGGTGAAAGATTATATCCTAATCAGTGATGGGTGAAAGATTAATCCTAACATTTCTTTTTGCACAGAAAAATCCGTGCAAAAAGAAATGTTTTGTATTTTATGGTATAGGAGCATACTTGACAGTTAAAAAATTAGAATGCTTTTAAAAATGAACATACAGGATCTTTGTATTGTGATTAAACGTAATATTGTACCATTCCTCATGCAGGAATATTATAATTTTTGAGAGACGCAGGAGGATGATATCGGAATCTAACTCTTCCCTCGAACGCGGACTATAGGGGCCCTATCATGTTTACGTTCAGCGATTTGGAAGGTGATGGAAGGTGTCAATTAAGTCCTAATGCTCCTAAAACCTTGATGAACGGTTCGACTACGGTGAATCGAAGAATTATCATCTTGATCAGACTTAAACAATGTTTGCTCCGTAGAATATAGTTTATCTGACAAAGGGTAACTTAGTCAGTACTAATGGCCAGTACGACTAAGGTGACAAACGATTTTACATCAAACCATGAGACGAGAGTCAAAACCATAAAGAACCCCCCCCCCCCATGCTTCACTTTAGAAAGAACACAGTCTGGGTTGCTAGCCATTCACCAAATTAAACACTTCCTTTGGTGTGGAATAAGGAGATTCACATCGAGAAACAAGACATGTTTCCACTGATCTGCAGTCCAGATTCTATGTTCTTTGCATTCTTGTGCTCCTCATTTTTGATTAACAACTTTTAAAAAAGTTTTTATAATTGCAGTTCTGCTCTAAATAATTTGTTTATGCAATTCCCTTCTAACTGTATAAGACGATGTTCACTCAGTTCAAAAATCACGTTTTGTTGCATATTCTTTCTTCTGGTGGTCAAAGTTCTCATTAATGTTTGCTTTCACTGGTTTATTTCAACTTCCATAGTAGTGTCTTTCAGATATTATTATGCTATGATCGTTAAATGTTGTCATGACAACGGCTGTGCTTCTGTCGTGACCGATGTAACGGCCAATCAAGTTCCATCTATCAATATTTGAACTATGACAGGTCTCTCATTTTAGCTTCACTCAAAATGAAATTAAGCGAGCAATAATGTAAAATAAATTCCAACCCTCCCATGCAGCTATAATCAAGAATGAATTATAAGAAACTGGTAGTTATGTACCTAATTTAATCTTATATTGTCATTTACGAATGTCAGTATTTTCAGCAATGCTTTTCTATTTCTTTGGATAACCCATGTACATTTTTCTATAGAATATTGTTTCATAGAAATTTTGTTAAATTGTAATCACTGGTTAACAACAGTATTAACACTGCTAGTTCTGTAAAACTGTCATAAGACATACGCATGCTTCTCCTTTATGATCAACAGTTGTAATCATGTTATTAAGATATACGAAAATGGCTGTACGCTACAAGACAAGATGGTATAACAATTAACTTCCAAATTTTAACCAATTGTACGACTAGAAAATTAATGGATTTTTCTTGAAAACTAAAATAATTACGGAAAAAATTTTATTTCTACAGTATTGCGCATTGCATAAGGCATGCATATAAAGGCACATTGCACGCATAAATGGGAATAAAAGAATGTGTACAACATGCATTGATTTGTGAAGGAACTCAATACAATTACATTATGTAAAACGACAAAAGATTTAACTAGTTATTACTAAGCACATTTGCCATCGTATTTATTTTGCTTCATTCCTGTAGCAGAAAACATCTAGTTTGTGAAATAAATCTTATACTGCACATTTTGTAGTATGTCAGATGACATACTAATACAAACATCTGATATAAGGTGTTAAAGCTACTGCAACTTGTCGGATGGGCCTCATACACCCGCTATTTGAGGCAGCCTCACAATAAAAAGTACTTTGCATTGTCGTCTAGTGAGAGTGATGGCCATTATACGCAACTGATAAACTCGATGATGTGTCACTAATGTTTCAGTAATATATCATAGGATATTTTCAGACTGTTTGTTGGATCATCAACATCATGTTGGAATTAAATATCTGACAATTAAAACAACTGCAGATTGTACAGCACATCATTTACTATGCCCCAGTCTAACTCTAATTACCGGTCTTCCATTGCTGTACTTTCGTAAAACATAGATCTTATTAAAATGCCTATGAAAATGCCCCATCTGTTAACGTATTGAAAGACAACTTACATTATTCCACAGCTTATGGTAATAATTGATTAGTTTATTGTAGACTACTCTTTCTCTCTACAATACCACTAGCGATAATTCTCCCAAATAATGATAGCAGTATCTTTCACGCATGTGTTTTTGCAATGCCCCACTTGTCATTGATGTCTTTTGTGATACACTAGCCGTTGATGAACTTATGAATATTTAAACCATGTAAGTTGCATTTCTCGTCTGCCATCTTGTCTACTGGTATATTGGAATTGTAGTTGGTAAGTCACGCGCCCTGTCATTTTGAGTCAATTCATGCCATGTAGAAGGATTTTTCTTGAGAATGAGGTCCTGAATATAAGCGCCCATGAAAGAGCCGTGAGCATTATTGCGTCCATATTTGCAATATAAGTGCATCAACTTGCAGTAGTCTATAATTAAAAATGTTTTCATGACTATGTTAATTGACTAATACTTGGGGAATTGGTTTTTGTCCCAGGCTAGAAAGTATACCGTTCCATAATCAATTGCCTAGAATATAAACTGCATTTATCTAATGTACAGACCATGAAGTAAGTTGAATTGTATGTTATTATATGGGATACTTTACTCTGCATTTACATCCCATTAGTTAAAAAAATAAAGAATTCTCAGCAAGTGGCTTATAAATACTGAAGTTTTTATGTTGGAAACATGCCAACAAGCTTCTGACAGTAGGATTGAACTCGTCTTATCACATGAAAGTATGAATGTTACCACTGAGCCACGAGTAGTGCAAAGTCAGAGTGTTTTGCTGAAGTACCTTCTTTCGGATCACTTAGATGATGTAAGTCATGGAGCTTCCGTTCCAATCAATTAGAGATGTACTTGTTTTTTTCTTTGCATGTTTGTGCGTAAGATGTTTGTAACTATATAGCTGATACACTACAATTTTGTAATTGTTTTCTTGAAT
Source organism: Latrodectus geometricus (assembly GCA_026290005.1). Taxonomy (NCBI): domain Eukaryota; kingdom Metazoa; phylum Arthropoda; class Arachnida; order Araneae; family Theridiidae; genus Latrodectus; species Latrodectus geometricus. Next base: position 304,069 of record JAPDSC010026891.1, read on the forward strand.
GTTTCTTAGTTTTAAAAAGGGAACTGTTAAGTTTAGAATTTTAACATGAAGGACATTAAAAGCCATCTTGTTTTGTTGCTCACTGTAATTTTCATAATTAAGGGTTTGAGACGAGATTTTACACAAGGCATCCTGAATATTTATAAAAATATTTATTGAAAACTGACAAGAGTAAAATGTGGTGTTTATAAACTTGATTGATTGAGTTTTAATGGTAAACACAGAAGTGTAAATTCGTTTAATAATGGTATACACTTATTTTTTGCCGAAAGGAATTTGAAAATATTTTTCCAAAACGCTGTTGTTCAAGTTTAAATCATTCAGGCCATCATTCTTGAAATGGAATAAACTAAATCATTTTATTTTAAAGGTCATTGCTAAAAATTAATATATTAGATCACATTGCATCACCGATAAAAGATGAAAAATTATAAATCAAATTCTGTAAAAGAAAACGTAGAAAAGAATGAAATTATTTGGCGCAAAATTCATTGAATAACAGTTTTTTCTTCATATTTATGAATTGTTACTTACTTTCCCCAGCATTGCGTGTTTTCATCTTCTTCGGAAGGATTGGTGGGCTTCGGTCCATTAGAGAATTTTTCCAAAAATGAATCGATTCTTTCCAAACTCTTTCTTTGTTGCTTCCTTAGGAACTTGAAATTCTGAAAATGCATAAAAGATTGAAATCGGTTTCTCGTCTCTCTTGAGAATGAGAAATTAATGACAAGATTTCGAAAATGTTTGCAACGCACTAAGGGCAAGAAGTAATTAATCACCAGATGGTTCCCTTTAATCATTCTGACGAGTTAAAATAAACTTTTAATTAAATATGACCTTATAAAGAGTCAGAATATGGTAAAATGTGTTCTTTTAATTTTAAAGAATTCTGTATGAATTAGTATAACGAATATTTGTCTTATTTATAAGTTGAGAAACTCAATATTATTTTATTTATAAAATAATAGAAACTGCCAATTATTGATGTTAAAATGGGAAACATTTAAAACTTGCATACATATTACAGAAATAATAATCATGTAATACTAGTTATTATTATATTTGTTTTTCATTGAATATGTTTCTTGCTGTTAATTCTGTTGACTGAAACTTGGTGAAAAACTCACTTCTTAATTTGCGACTTCAATCTAGTTATGAAAGAAAGAACCTGAATGGTTACTTCTTTTCCAAGCATGCACGTCACATCAACCAAAATGCTGTACATCATGTTAATGCATAGGCGCTTTCAACACAATAGTCCTTGTCTAGATCAGACACTGAGTCTGCTATCTTCCTGATACAAAAATATTATATTGTTGGATTATAAATTACAAGAGAGTGTAGAAGATATTCTTTCTCTTAAAAATAAATAGTGAAATGATAAATATTTAAAAATTTTTATATATAACTCGGAAACTCATATTTATAACGCAAACCTGAATTGTATGTAATTATTTTTGTTTCATTCTATTACGAAAATTATAAGACACAAAAGGTACATAATTTCCGGAATCAATCATAAATTACTACACTTTATATTCACAAAGAAGTCATCAATTAATAGCTTTGAAAAATATATATATTGATTACTTTATTATCATTAAAACCTCAAACACTTTCCAAGCAATCTCTATTTCACAAAAGTTAAAAGGTTATTTAATACTATGTTAAAAATTTTTGTTAATTTTTCAAACTTTATTAATTCCAGTTATATTCTAGAGTTTGTAAATTAGTTTGGAAAAATACCAATAAGAGAAATCAGCCTGATATTTTTCTGTGTAATACGCATTTAACTTTCATTACTAACCATCACAATAATAAATGTCTATTTTGTTTAATAAACTTGTTAGAAAGCATCAAATATTAATTAAAATCACTTGTTAAAACACATCTTGAAATTTTGAAATACAAACTTAATAAAATAGTTTAATAAATGTTATGAACTTAATAATATAAACAAGAGTATTAAACAATTATAAGTCTGTATACAGAGGAAAATTGAGTATCTGAAATGAAATCATAATACACTGCTCAAAACAATTAAAAGATATTGCGGTTTTAGGTCGATTTTGTGGCTGGAAAACTTTTTAGCTGATCGACACATGGTCGTCAGACGTAGTAGGTTATATGAGAATAAATTAAACATGTTTGGCAGAAAAAATGCATTTTATTGCGCATTTGTGTACAAAAGAAAAAAAAACACAATTTGTGCATATGAGAAAAAAAAGAATGAGAAACGGCGTTTTCTTCAAAGGAAATCATTTTCAGTAGTGGGTATGGTTTCCACGGACAGCCAGCAACGTTGAACAACTTTGAGGCGTGGAGTCAATGAGGCTATTAATCACGAGTTGGGGTATTCTGTCCCACTCTTCCAGAAGAGCTCTTTCCAGTTCTTATAGAGTTTGTGGGGGTGGTTGGTGGCCAGCAACTCGTCTTCTTAGTGCGTCCCAAACGAGCTCTATTGGATTAATGTCGGGCGAACACGCTGGCCATTCCATTAGTACGACTCCTTCCTCGAAAAAGAAATCCTCCACGAAGTTAGCACGATGTGGCCTGCAGTTATCGTTCATTAAAATGAAGTCATCTCCGATTGCTGCCGCGTAAGGGACTACAATAGGTCTGAGTATCTCATCCCTATATCGGCGACCAGTCAGAGGTCCATCTCGAATGATATAGAGATCTGAGCGCCTGTCAATGGAGATGCCACCATACACCACCACTCCTCCATCACCAAATCTGACACTTTCGTGCACGAACGCAGGATTATTCCTACTGCCATGGTCCATCCAGATCATTATTATCAGGATGAACAGAAAAACGTGACTCGTCAGAAAAAAGAACATTGGTCTCAACGATGGCTTGATGTTAGTTTAACACATACCATCGGAGCATACAGACCAACACCATGGAGTCGGTTTCGAAAAATCTGAGTTTAAACTGTGGAGTCAGTAGCCGAGTAAAAGTGTTGTTGGAAAAGAGTATCATATTTTGGTGTCTCCCAGCTGTTAACACTAAATAACGATCTTCAATGGGCGTTGTAGCCCGTCTACGACCTTGCTCTGGTCTTCCGCCTGCACTTCCATTTTCTAAAAAACGATTCCAGATTCTGGAAATCACACTTTGTGACACTCCAATGGCTTGCGCCACTTCGGCTTGAGTTTAGCCCCCTTTTAACCTACCACAACTCTCTAAGCTTTTGAATCGGTTAAATGACTTCGCCGAGACATCGCACTCATCGAAACAAAGCAATCACTGAAATCAGATCTTCCTTGTCTTCATTGTCTTTTATTCAGTTGAAAGTCAAATTTCATTCACTACCGCTGAAGGACGTTTTTGACGTTGAACTCAAAATTAGCATACTCTACAGTTTGAAAATCAGAAAAATATTCTTTTATGATTCTCTTCTTCCATTTTCAGCAAAACAATTTCGCGTATATCTTTATTTTATGTAAAACTTACAATATCCTCTAATTGTTTTGATCAGTGTTTATAATTTATTACGTAAATATGCTATAATAATGAAAATTTTAGTAGAGTAGAATTTTCACTTATAGGAATATTTTAGCCAAAATAAAGCCACTCTTTCTTTATGGATATCTTGGACAATTAGTTGGAAATATGAAACACTAATTTATAAATAAAAATTATATATATATATAATTACTAGGTAATTCAATGATATATACACATATCTGTCATTTTATTTTTTTACAATAAAATCAGTATTTTTTATAGGTGAGTTTAAAAAAATCTCAAATTTAAGTTTAACATACTGCAAGATAACTGGATCTACTATTAGTTTCTAGAAAGAAGCGGGCTCGAATTCTGATAGCTCCCAAAACCAACATGTTAATAGCTAGTTCAAAGTTCAAAATTGTCGATGTCTTAGCGGAGCTTATGTGTTTACTCGATCTCACGTCAAAATTACTAGGTGGTTGATTGTGATTTGATGGAACACATATTACCTCTTTCCTTAAATTATAACTTTAAAAAAGAATTTTATTGAATATAAATAATAAACTTTATTTTTTTAAATAACATGTAATGATATCTTAGTACAATATTTGTATTTTAAATTAGCACTACATTCCTATTTAACACATCTTACATAATTTTTTTAAATTCCTGGAATTCGAATATATTACACAGATCTAGTATACAAATGATATTTTTATAAAGAATAAAATCAAAGAAACTAAAGTTTCATTCAATATAAGTGGATCCCCTTAGTTAATATAATATTTAAAATTCATGCTAATACATAAAATTTATTCAGAGGAAAATCGATATCTATATATATATATATATATATATATATATATAGCAAGAAAATGATACAAAAAAAGCTTACTTAAATGCTCAGTCGATTGAAGTTGAATCAATTAAAAGTTAAAAGTTATTTCTTTGCGAAAAAATAAGCAGAAATTGTATTATATGTGCTTATACATTCTTTTAAACAGTGACTTTCTGTCACATATATGCGCTTCAATGAATTTTTAAAACAAAAAATGACAAGGGTTAATTGTATGTGCTAAGAGATTTGAAAATGAAAGCTTAGTAGCATAGAAAATCTATTTAAAGAATATTTTTAAATAAATTAAGTACTTGGTTTTAATAGAAAGCCCTTTGAAAACAGATCAAATGTAGCATTAACTATGATTCTAAATCACGTATAAGGATAATTTTATTTTTTATGTACGCTTTTGAGCAACAATAAGATCAAGTATCTTGAAACCAATTATTTCTACTGAGTATACGATTTACTGAATTAAAATCCAGCTCTTATTAATTGCTGTGTTTGTATACCCTAGTTTAAACTGCATAAATAAGATAGCTCTTTCAATTATTTTTTCTCTTTGACAGCTCATTAATATATTTGGAAACAGCGGAAAAAATAGGGAAAAATTAAAAAAATTCAAGACAGAGAAATAGTGTTTGAGATATATTATAAAATACTTATACGAAAATACAAAAACACATTTATAAAATTAAAAACGTAAATACCAAAACAAAGGAACTGGAACTTCTTTTACTACATTTACTTAAGAAATATGATGTGACACAAAGATACGTTTTAACGTTACTTTGGATTCTAAAATGAAATTTGAGATCATGGTGTTTATAGTATTTCTTTCTTTCTTATCATAATGAAAATATGATGATCTCATGTAAGGAATTATATTTCGTGAATACCACTTATGAACTCATATTTTATATTGACATCAGGCTGGTATATTAAATTTGAAAATTACTGTAAATGTATTCTCTTTACAATTTTTTATATTATATACTAAAGATACAAAATGAGAACAATCATAAATGATGTCATATAAATCAAAAGGCAATGAATATAGAGTAGGATCATTATTTAACTATTGAAATCAACATCTGAAACATCATTTTGAGTCCAATCTTTGAAGCCAGTAACGGGGATTTTTCTTAAATTTTTATTTCCATAAAACCTTTATAGAAATGAATGGTAAATAAGACAAATCAAAGATCGGTTTTAAAAGATACTTTTGCCATATGGGGATTTTCATTCTCATAAAAAATTTTCATTATTGAAGAATCATTCTGCGCGTTTATAGCGATTCCTTATATTAACCTCAAAAATCGTTACATCGACACCCCACTTAAGGTTGAAATCAAGGTAAAATCATTAATAATACGGATAAAAAACTGACATTATTGTTACAATTAATTTAGTCAGATATATCACTCTAAGGTAGCATATAGAATTATAATATCTCTTTATTGAAAAGCTCTGATTGTACGAATGAGTGTGGTCCCTTCCTTGCTTTTTCTTATCGTATTAATGAGGCCTACATTCATTTAACCATAGATTCACGGCTAGAAAAAATACCAAAAATGTTCGCAGAAGATTTTTCATGATATAAAAATGACTTACTCTCCAGCATCTAAGGAATCTACGAAAGACAGATTCTTCCTCTCTCGTCGTGCTTAATTCCTCAATCATTTGTTCTATGGCAATCTGAGATGAGAAGGTTGTTCGGGCAATCGGAAGTCCGTTTTCTAAGACTTCCAAGTCCCCCATTTCTTATGAGAAGATATATGATGTTAGTAATCTAAAATAGAAAAATTATTGGTTTTTAAATAAAATGTCAAAAGATTGTATTTCATCATATGATATTGACTTTATTCAAATAAATAAGACAATATACACTTCTCGATTTAATGCGTATTAATTTATAGCATACTGTATTTTAATCTTCAATAGTGTACAGTTAAAAATATTTTTAGATTGAATGCAAAATAAAAGCTATACAAGAGATGAGAGCTAATAAAACTTTAATATATAATACAATATTTATAACAATTTGATTCAATATATGCTGTTTTAAAGCTAATTAAGTAATTTCTTAAAATTTAGTTTGTTGAATTAGATTATTTTTCAGATAGAATTTTCAATACGATTAAAAGCATATTTCGTCTAAAAATAATAAACTTAGAATAAAAAGATATTTATATACATATAACTCCCACACAAGAAAAAAATAACTTCATATGTGTGAAATAATTTATTCTTGCTTTATTGACAACGGAACTTTTTTAGTAAATTCGTTTTGTTATTTCCGATTCATATTAATTCACATTAAAATTATTTCAGTGGCTTCTACAGTTAGAAAAATAAGTAGCAGTAGCAGTTTTGAGCAAGGGAAAAATTGAAAGCTTTTTAAACAAACAAAACCTAAGCTATATACTAAATACAAATTGGGTGTTTTAGGTTGCTGTGTGAAATGATTTCGAATTAAGAAAGTATTTTAATCTTAATCAAAATAATAGAAATTTGCATTGTATGCAAGTGTCAAGACACGAACATGACAAAATTTATTCGAAGTTCACATTTGAAAGAAAGAAATCGCCAATTTTGATATGATTTTACAGACTTATGATTTTACACTTGACTTCTAGATACTTAAAACTGTTTAGTTCTTTTAAATATTATTTTCAGAAGTTTGATAAATTTCATTATTTTACCTCATGAAAAAACTTAAAGGCAAGTTTTAAAACAATTGCAATTTTCTTCTATGGATATTGGTTGCTATAAATAAAATTATTTAAGAAATATTGAATTTCACCTCTGATCCTGAATATTGAACTGAAAGCTACTTTTAATTAAGTCATTAAATGTAGTTAAATATTTTTTGAATGGAATATTTAAAAGAAACAAATTGAAATATCTTAGTAACAATGCTTATTGCACTAAGCATGGTTGATGTTTATACAATAGGTTGTAATCTATTTGAAATCATAAGTTTTCTTTGATTTAGTCCTTGTGTTCAGAAAAAGATAAGCCAGTCAATTAACCATGATTGTTTGAAAGTGGTTTCCATAATGGCTACACATTTAAGGAAGTCAAAAATGACAAAAAGTCCATGAAGACAATTATTTTTCATATTTATAAGGTAGCCTCCTGAAATATTAAACAATGGTCTTGTTTGATTTTTCCTGACCCAATCATGGATAATCAAGATGAGAGGATCTATATATGGTAAAAACCTTCGTAAGGGTATAATATCTTTCCATTGAAGTATCTATAAAAAATGCCGGATCAAATGCTGCCATCGTCACTTAACCATTTTTCAAAATTAGGAAGTTTTGGTAAGAATTAACTCAATAAAGAAGCTATATAGGCCAGTGATTTATTCAGTCTTTCATTTATATATAAAATTGGCAGCATTTAGAGTGTTTAGTGAAAAAACATATTCTATTTTAATTATAGTTACTAAGGTTTGGTTTGTTTGTTGCTCAACGTTCATTTTTTGCAGATGAGACCTACTGTTTAAAGTAGACAGCTGTGAAATGAGAATTTGAAGATTGGTTGGAGATAAGTCAAAGACATTTGACTTTGTACAACATCATTTGTACAACAAAATTTTAAAATGTTATCCTTTGATGTTATTGACAACATGCTACTTCTGGTTTCATTAAAGGTACAAAATGTTTCCCCAGTTTGCATTAATTATCTCATAGTATATAAACATTAACTAAATTTTTGTGTTCAAACGGTTTTTTCAAAATTGAAGTTTATTGTTTAATTTAGTAATGCCATTTGTTAATTTTTCAAAAATATAGTGTGCTTTTGGTTGATTAAAATCTAGTACATATTGTTTATCTAAAATGCTCTGATTACATTCATTATAATTTTTTTTTATCTTTTGGCTTCCTTTAAATGCAGATCCATATCTCTTAATATACATCTAATATTTACACTTTAAGTTAATATTTAGAAATATCTATGTTAATTTCTGAATTTCAGCTTTGATAAAAAAAAGTTATATGTAAATGAGACAATTTCTTTGATAGTACTTCGGATTTGTTTTCTAACTCATGGATTAAAAGAAATATTTAGTGACAGAACAAATTATTTCAGTCATGAAGTAATCTAAGCAAGTTTTGTATTCAGACATTTTTTTTATTTTGAGGTACCTTTCTCGCATCTTTAGTCACCTGTCATTTGAAATTTGCGTGAATTTCATTTTTATCTTTCTATGCTTTACTTTCACTTCTAAGTTCTTTAAGAAAACTTTTTCGTTTAACTCTTTTTTGCTGCATTTTAACTTTTTTTTACATTAAATATTAATTACATTAGGAGTAGAGTTATATATATAATTTCTAGTTCATTCTAAGTAAATTTTTGTAACTTATTTTCCCATATTTAACTCATTTTGTTAATTGACAACTTCTATTTTACTACATTAGGTAATTCGGTTTAATAGATTACTGAAAACATTAAAATAAATATGATTTTTCTACAGAAGTATTCCAAAAATTCATTTTGAAAATTTTCTTGCATTATATTCATTAAAAAATAATATGCGAATTTATTTCATAATAAAAATGCATTTTTATTAAATGTATGCAGAAATCATTTTCTTGGTCTGAAAATCTGTCATGCCCCTATTTCTGTTGTATAACATATGATTGTTATTTTGCCTCGACTAAATCTTCATTTCAACTTCTTATTTGACTTGTCTGTTTTATGATAAATTATATTTTCTTGTAAGATTTTTCTTAAAATTTCCGTACACTTCTAACAGATGAATTCATCTCGCCTGAATTCTGTAATGTTTCATTGAACTGTTTTAGTTTATTTAAATTCTTTGCATGAAAGTTTTTTTATCAAATTTATTTTCAGATTTTATTTAGAAAAAAATTGATGTCAGATTCTTTTAAGGTTCTGTAAAAGAATCGCATGGAAGCTTTTGCTCGTAGTAAATATTTTAATGCCAGTTAGAAGTAGAGTTTACTTCTATTGATTTAATTCAAGATAAATCATTTATGCCACATTCTTAGTTTCTTCTATCACTTCATTTCTTAGACTTTTCATATCAGATACAAGAGAAATTCAGTTTTCTTGTTTAAATGAGCTTAAATGCGAACCAACATGAATTGAAATTGTGCTGCAGAAGGAAGAAGATATCTTTTACTGAGGAATGCTTTTCTTTAGAAACCATTATTTCTTGTTTTAAAGTTTCCAATCTTATATCGTATACATTATGGAAAATTATTCTTTTATTTAACAGATCTCAATACAATTGAATATTAATTTAGTTCTTTTGTTAATTTATATATATATCTGTGTGTGTGGCTGTTTGTTGGAGAAAGGTTAGAAAGTAGCGGATTTAGTATCTGACTAAGAAGATGTGCTCATGAGCTTTACATGATCTTTTGGGTTTTCTCTGTTAGTGTGGATTTAGTGTTGCTCTTTTTTGATAGTGCTTTTTTTTAGTTGTCTTAATTGGTAGTGGTTCAAAATGGTTGACTACGCCTTCGATTGGTAGAAATAACTAACAAGCAGTTATAAAAATCATAGAGTGATAAAAACAATTAACCTTAGTAGAAGGCCTCTAATGCTGCTCTTTTATAATGAGTTGATTGATATGAATTCCGCAGAAAGTCTCAAATAAAAAGGAGATTTTCAAGGAAAAAATTTCGGGAGACATTTCTATATGAAATTGATTAAAACTGTCAATTTCAGGTTAATGAAACGCATTAGCTTCTTAAGATCAAGTTTTCGCGCAAATCAGAGTTGAATATTAAATATGTTTTTTTTATTGTACTTAATGTTTGTATCATAAGGATTCTATAATAAATATTTTATTGCATTAAAATAATTTCTTTATTTTCATAATGTGGTTTTAAGTAAACGAAAATACTAATCACTTTTATGCTTTAAATTCGAAGATTAAAATTGGACACGAGTTAACTAGTTTTACTAAGTTCATTTGCGTGTTTAAAATAATCAATTTTTCTTACATTTTTAAGTTGCTAATAAATGACTGTGTGTGTTTTATATTGCTTAATTCCTAAGCTCTTTTATAGATTCATAACTTATCATAAAAATATTAATAATAAATGTGCATTATTTAATAATGCATTAAGTTTGATATACAAATTCTGTAGAAGCCCATAAAAATAAATTTTTAGCAAGTATTTTGCCCTTATATATGGAAATATCAAATTAGTTTCGTTAGCAAAGAATTTAGCTTGTGAAATTAATTATCTTTATCCTTTTCGACATTGCCAAAAAACATTATGATCACAGATGTATTATATGTGAATTAGTTTTATCGAATAGTCATTCACTATTAAAGTATGTAAATTTAAATTTTTCATTATGTAATTGAAATGAGTATAAATAATAGGGTACGAAAACATTGACAATTTTTTTTTGCTGTAAATTTTTATTTTTAGAAATAAAGAACAGAATAGAGTAAGGAAAAGTTTTTCAAATAAGTAAACTTTTTATGACTTTTTTATTCCAATGTATATTTTCAAATTAGATTAGGGCATACAGATTTTTAGCTTTTAATTAATTTAATTTGTGGGACTTCCACTGATTACTTGATGCTTCACATTCAAGGATATAGCATTGGAAATTATGAAGCTTCCTGACAGATGGATGGAGATTTACCCACTTATTATTCCCGGTCAGTCATAATTAGTTAGGGTCTCAACAGCAGATTTTTCGAAAAAAGCTGGTGTCATAGAGCAATCCAATTGAGTGCAGACGCGTTTACCAATGAGCTCATTTAGGAGAGGTCTTTTCTTATATTTTGTCTTCATTTGACGCCCACTAGCTGATGAATTGTTTACTTGTCACAGCCTGTGCCGTAACTACTGTAAGAGCCTTGTATCGTGAAGACCAAAGGGAAAGTATGTGCGAATTGCTTCAATTCTTTATCAGTCAAGGATAATGAGCTAGAAAAGGAAGAAAATTTTTAGCCTGTTTCTAGCATATTAATTACAGAGTGCATGTAACTCTTTATATATATATATATATATATATATATATATATATATATATATATATATATATATATATATATATATATATAAACTTAAGAAATTATAAATTTTAAATTTCTTAACTTTATATTTGAAGTATATTATATTATGTTATTTATATTAGAGTAAAGAATAATTTGTTCATTAATTTCATGTCAAATTTATTGAAATGTTGCTGGTGATGCTCTAGGTTGAAATCACAACTGACAAGCTACTCATCCTATGTTGGATTGATGGCAAATGATTCGAGTGGTCCAGTGATAGGGAGCTCTTTTGAGCATGAGGTACCGAGTTCATTCCAAGCCATTATTGAACAATGGGAAATGGACATTGGGCTTCTTTATGCTCGTCTGTTGAGATGGATGCTTACACGTTTTCCAGGTTCCTATTCTTGCGGCTTGAGAAAACACTTTGCTATCCATAAAAAGTCAGTTTATGCAGGGGATTCTAAAGTACCTTACAACAGCCTTCTACCTTTAAGCTGTTCACTACGTGATATTAGAAAATGCTAAGCAAAACAAAATAAGTTGTCAATTAAACAACACTGATACATTATGGGTAAATTAACAACCGTAAGCTATTGTGTAGGAATTCACCATAATCAGTGTTGCAGATTTTGGAAGAAACCTTCATAAAAATAAGATAAACTTATACTCGAGCGTGAGCAAGCGAAGATATCCAAAAATTTTTTAAATGTTTTTATTAAATTTTACCGGATACAAATCGGCCACAATGAACATTGTATAATTTTATCGCGTATAAATTTCGTCTTTTAAACAAGAAGTTATACTAAGCAAAATAAAAGTTTAAATAAAGAATAATATTAAAGAGAGAAAAAAAGAAGTAATTAGTTTTCCGTATTTATAAAAGGCTATTTAAGATGGAAAAAAATGATATCAAATAGGTATAAGTATTATATAAGCCACAAAAAGCAATGATAATTACTTTTATACATTTTTTCAGAATAGCAAAATATTTACACTTAATATTACTTTCATCACATAAAAATATTACTATATAAATAAAAATAGAAATTTAGGAATTAAATAAAAATTAACATTTGCTCTTCTTTTAAAACTGGATTCTTCCAGTCAGAAAATTTATTTTAAATAAAAGCATATGTTATGTAAAACGAAATGTCTGTGATTAACACTGTGATAGCGGATAATTAATTATGACACATGAACATTCATAGTGTCTTTCCTTCAAAAGACCTTTTATCGATGATATTAACTGTGAAATTTCCAAACACTTATCTCAATGTATATATAAAAAGAGAAAATATTTAACACATTAGATAAGCATGTTAAGATTGAAATGCAGAGCTTAGACTCGTTAGAAAATGAATTAAGCGTCACAAATCAGTCATCTAAATTATTTGTAAAATCGCTTATGATTTGTTACGTTTGTGAATCACAACAATTATGAGAAATTTAAATTGTCATTTTTGGAAAAGTAACAAATTTAAATTATGTAAAGAAAACAACGTATAATGACAGTTAAAATTAATTTTGATTTTTGGCATTGAAATTTATATATTGCATATATAAATTATATACTACAAAATGATATATATTACACTTAATCTTTCACGAAATGCGCTAAACTGATAGGAAACAGCCATGCGATCTAGGTTTAATACACGACTAATTAACTTATTTAACTTTGTCACTAAAGAACCAATGTACCATCAACCCTCTCTAGTGGTTAGGGTACCTGACTACGAATGGGAAAAACCTTTGTTTGAATCCCAGCTCTATCATGGAAGAACTTTCTTTTTCTTTCTCTGGGTTTCTTGTCCTTTCCTGAGATGATGGATAAATGTGGTCCTCCTAAAACAAATTTGTGTTGGTGTGGCGTGGGTAATGCTACACGCCTCCGTGACTTGGTTCACAGGTGCCCACGGGATAACGCTAAATGAGTAGCAGTTTCCGTTAGAAAAAAAACTGAAGAGCCAATGTATTAGGGATACCTACCTATTAAAGAGTTGGCCTCCTCTGGCCTTGATAACGAATGCCACACGACGAGGCATAGATTCCACAAGTTTCTGGAAACATTCCACTGGAATAACTTACCGAATTTCAGCTAAGATTGTCATAATTCAGTAAAGTTCGTTGGTGGTGTGTGATGTCCTTTTACTCCTTATTCTAAAACATCCAAAAGAGGATCAATAGAATTTAAGTCTGGGCTTCTAGGTCGCCAATTTATGGCAGAAAAGTCAAAGGAGTGATCATCCTACCAGCTAGTAGCCATCATTGACTCTGACAGGTGCAGTTGTCTTGTTGGGAAAGTCCATTACCGTGCGGATAGCAGAATAGCTTAATCGGATGGAGGTGATCTCCCAGAAACTCTGCATACTGAATTATAATGAAAGAAGTTGGTATATGCATCAAAGATCCCAAATAGTCCCAAGAAAAAGCATCTCAGACCATGATTGAGCTACCGTGCAATTGTACAGTTCGAACCTGACATGCAGGATCCATGACTTCATGAGCCATATTCTCATCCTCCCGTCGGAATTAACTAATAGGAATTTAGACTCATCACTCTGTGCTTTTCGTTTCCGGTCTTCTACTCTCCATTCTTTGTGCTCTCTTGCCCAGGCAAGACACGCAGTATGATGGCGAGCACTAAGCAATGATACTCTCGTATATCGACTGATCCCGAAACCCATATGGTAAATCAAGCGTTGAACTGTCCGTTTACTAACTGTACAAGCCCTTTTGTCCAATTCAAGGTCTTTGACACGGGGTTTTTATGGTAGCCCCAAAGGCTCTGGCATTTTGTTTAATGGACGGTGGCTTTGGACTGGTTGAAAGTGGCAATGAATGTTGAATGACTTCTTTTTCCTAAGTAAATGTATGAGTGTGGGACTGGTTAGGAAATTATGGCTTAGCTGATGACTGAGTGAGTGTGTAGCTTGGATACTGAGTTACCGAAAACTTAGATTTAATGCATGAATGATTATATGAAAGGTACGTATAGTGTAATGAAGCAAGGGCCAATACACCGCACAAAAATAAAATAAAAAAGATGAGGGAGGTGTCTAACTGTCAATGGGAAAGTTGAAACTGGGTATTCGGTAGGGCTTAGATGCCGAAATGGATAAGTATTAGCCTTGGGAGCACAGGGTCAGTGCCCTGCCCTTGGTCAGTGGAAATTCTGCTTGAATGGTGATCAATGGAAATAAATAGTTGCCTGGGGACAACGCGACTGTTTCTGACAGTGGTTACGAAAAATGGCCACGCCATGTCATGCGTGTCATGCGCTTAGGAGCGAGCATGTAGAAAGGAATGAGAGGCCTTCGAGAATTCCCCCCATTCAATTTTGACTATCACGGTTGTCCCTTGAAACGAGGGACTTTGGAATGAGCCCGATTCTTTCTGAAACCTAAGTTTCATGATATGAGGGAGTAGGGTGGACGATATTACTGGAAACCTTGTGGCTTACCATTGACTGCAGCTTGAAAATGGTGGCGGAAGGGTGTCGAGGATTGCTCAACGCGTAAGCTGGAAAATTACAATTGTTGGTACCGGATAGTGGGCACAATTGTTGGGCCGAACAAGCATAATTCTTTTCTTTGTTTATGGTCTCATCAGTTATATATCTAAGTATATAGTGATTTATCATATTCTCTGATTATTATACATAGTTTATATTAAAGCGTTGGCAGAATGTCAAAGGTGGCAGTTAAAACAAAACACAAGTAGGACATGGGTGAATCCAAAAAAGACGCTCGTTTGAATCTGATGTTAGAAAAGTGTGCTTGCGCCACAATGTGGACGCGAATATAGTTGAAGACCTGATTGGCATGCTTAGAGGTTTAGATGGGGCTGACCACCTTACAGGACAGCACAGAAGTCCAGAAATGGGATCTTTAGCCGTCCAGACCGATGGGAATGTGGTAAAAAAGGTACCGTCAACGGTACTGACAAATGTCGTGGGTGGTAAAAAGGGTGGCTCCACCGCTAGCAACATCACAGGCAAAAACCGCCCAGGTTCTACATCAAAGTGGTTAAGAGGAGGACCTGTGCGTTACTGGTTTATCCCAAATAGAACAATGTCAAGTCCGAAAATGTGAAAGAGATCTGAAAAAGCTAGGAGTTTCAGTCAAAGGGCTGAACATATACAAGTAGAATAATGATTATGTGTCAATTGAGAGCCACAAGAGTTACGACATAGAGAAACTCAAGGCCGAAATTGGGAAGAAAATATCGAATAAGGAAGGTGGACGTCAGGGAGCCAGCACGGAGGCTCCCAAGAGTAATTATCTACTCCCGGGCACGGACGGTGAGTCCGAAGTACTTAAAGGCTTAAAAACTCAAAGCAGTCTGCCACAGGGCCGCATGATGATGGTCTTCAAACTCAAAGGGAAGGCTGAAGAAAGACACTAAGTGTTGCAAACCGCACCAGCTGTCTTTAAGGCTTTGATAGGCAAAGGAAAGGTCAGCTGTTGCTGGCAAAGACACCTGGTCCAGGAGTTCTTGAAATTCACTTGGTGTTTCAAGTGCTCTAGATTTAACACTTATAATCGAGATGTACTGAACAGAAACAGACCTGCACGATTTGCGGTGGTGAGCACTCATTCAAAGACTGTCCTAAAAGAAGCAGTGAAATGCGTAAATTGTCGGCGGACTAACGAAAAATTCAAGCTAAAGCTTGAAACGGGTCATAAAGCTATTGATCCGCGCTTCCCATAGTACAAAAGATAGTGCGAGAGAATGAGATCTCGTACCAACTATGGTTGACACAACCAACTTGGCTTGCGAATACGGTTTTCTTCAAGTAAACTTAGCCTGATCTAGGGTAGCCACACACGAAGTGCTAAAGGAGACAGAACTGGGTTCATCTGACTTCCTTTTATTACAGGAACCTTACATGGTGGACAGCGAGATCGAAGTCTTCCCGAATGCATGGTCGGTGGTTCACCACGATGGCGGGTGGGCTGCGATTATCGTCACTAACACCAAACTAAGAGTTCTGCTCAAGCACATGGACTCGTCTATAGTAGCAATTGAAGTAACAGATCAGCTTCAGAAGAAGTTGGTAGTGCCTCTGTATCTGCCGCAAAAGGCAGAAATAGGTGGATTTCTTGAGACTATGAAGAAAATTATTAAAACCCACCCAGGAACACTCCTAGGAGGTAACTTTAACACCAGGCATCAAATGTGACATCCCGAGTGTCCGTCTAGAGTGGGGACTAGACGAGAGGAAACTTTTGTAGAGTTTCACATTTGAAATGACCTCGTGGTAATTAATGATGCAATCTCTCGCCCAACTTTTGAGAATATAAACTGAAGAAGCTGAATAGACCTATCAATAATGACTGATGCCCTACAGCCATCTGTAACATTGTGGAAAGTAGTTGAAAATTGCTTAAGCGACCACAACTACATTTCCTTCAGAATAGTACCACTCTTTGAATTTAATAAAGTAGCACCAGATCTCAGATATAAGATGAAAAGCTTTAAAAACGGAAAGGACCTGGAAAAAGTTGTCAGTGATATGACAGAGGTACTAAAGGAAATCTGCAATAGAAAGCCGGGTATTGGTATGACAAACAGGAAGCAAGTTCCATGGTGTGACGACGAGCTGCAGATGCTACGAAACAGGTGGTTCTGAGGAGAAGGTTTCAGAAAGGTACCAACTCCGATGAAAAAAAGAGCAGGAAAACTCTGTATAATAGAAGCACAGCCAGTACAAAAGACTCATTACTCAGAAAAAAAAGTGTCAAACTGGGATAGTATTGCCAAGTGATGCGATCAAACGTGTGGTTGCTACCGTACAAGCTTGCAGTTGACAAAGCTGTCAAAAGTGCATAATAAGTAGCATCAAATTGAGTGACGGAATTCTGACCGAAAGTGAGGAGAACACCGTGAATGAAATTGTGATTGGATTATTCTCGGTTGACGAAACGGATAATGAGAACTATTTGCATACCAATATAAGGAACTTCAAGATATATAGCATTATATAGCAGTAGTGAAAACGATCGTCCCTTCATTAGAGTGGAGATCATGCTGATCGTAAAAGACATGACCAAAAAAAAAAAAAAAGGCATCTGGGCTGGATTCCATTAGCGGTGGTACAGACAATCTTCGGAAGAAATCCTGGGGTGTTCGTGCTTCTTTTCAACAAGAGCCTCTATCTTAAGTATTTCCTAAGTATTTGGAAACATGTAAAGCTCATTCTGTTTAGGATCTTTTAATTCTGTGGCTCACTGACAGAAAGGATTGTTGTTGGAATATATATATATATATATATATATATATATAGAATATATAAATGTTTCTTGATTTTCAGAACTCAATAGTATGTAAATTTATAATTTATAGTATATTTTTCCACAAAATTATCCTGAAATTTCAATGAAAAAGTACTAGGATCTAGAAGAGATAAGAAACTGCTTATAAGCAATTCTTAATATTTAGTCAAAAATGTTATTATGAATTTCGTATATCTCTCACAGTCAAAATTCTTTAATTTATTTTTTGATGATACGTTACACATTTTATTTTAAAAAGGAGCCGATTTCTAAATTGCGATTTCCCAGCAAATACTTTCGATTTTGTATTGAAACTTTACGTGATGGAAATGTTTGAATATTTTCCCTATACAGTTTCAGACTCCTAAAGTAAGAAATTCTATTGTACTTATTTTGAGATAAGGGAAAGATTTAAGAACCAATAAAGGTGTAGCTTAAGAATTTCGTGAATTATTAAAAGTTTATAACAGAAGTATCAATTAATCCTATACAAATCTGCAAATGATTTTGATTTGTATTTTAAAAGCAGTATTTTCACATTTTCGTTCCTTTTTGCATTGCCTTATTGATTTTTTTCTCAAAAATCTGTGCTTAATACTAAGAAATGTCTAAAAGAATCTTAACTAATTTTATTAGTTATTCTTATATGTTACTTGTGGCCGAGATGCAGATTTAATTTTAAAGTAAACAATAATCTGAATATAAAAGAAACCTAATGGGAAAATATTTTTTGATAAGTTAAAACTTTTACATTAAGGTCACTCTGGAACTGTAAATTTGTTTATTGGTTAGGGTCCTAGAAAACACTGGAAGACAATTGTTTGATTCAATCGAATGCAGTACAACAAAAATCAGAAGCCATGCTTTTATTTATGATTTGAACCGATATCTACACAATGCTGATTAAGTGACACGCATTGTAAGAATGTTTTAAGATTTACAGTTAGTAGGACACATATAATTTTTATTGATGCAATGTGATATAAATTTGAAATGTTCTGATGTGTATACTGTAATGATGTAAAATTATATATAGTAAGAATGTAGATTTGAAATGAATCTATTTGTGTACAAATATATTGAATTAATTTTAACGAATTGAAACTTCCAACATATAAGAATTTTTCAGATTTTAACACATTATATTAAGCAATCCCTGGGGTGCTTCATTAAAAGTGCGTCTTTCTAAAGAATACTTATAAGAAGTTATATAAATGAAAGAATAAAACAATTTATCATTACAATCGTTTATTTCGCCATTTATTTTTAATCTTATATGCTTCTAAAGTGAAGCTGCAAACTTTTAAAATTGTCTGAAAATAACAAGATCGGTATAGGTAAGAAACTAAACGTGCATGAAAATATGGTCATGAGAGGCAGTTTCTGACAGTAAAATGTTAATTTTTGTCTCATCAAGTACTTGCTATTAATGACAGGTTGTATAAGTGAAACTGCTTAAGGAGTAGAGGAAAAAATTTAAGAACTTAAGCAAATTGAGAACCAGCTGTAAACTGCTGTTGCTCAATTTGCTTAAGTTCTTAAATTTTTTATAGTCTGTAAACTGCTGTGGAACAGTATAGAGCTTAAAGTAGCATGATAAATGTAGAGTAACTCGTGTTGGTTGGGACGTAAGTTCGGAATAGCAATGCACAGCATGATGAGGGCTGTTTGAAGAAGTAATGAATTTGGTCGTAAAAATCATTAGCAACTTTGGTATACAACATGGAAGTTAAAAAAAACCCCCAAAAATCAAGAAGTTAAATAAAAATCTTCTATAATAGTTTTTCCATAGGCTTATTTAACCTTTCAGCACTATAAAGGACAGTTTTGATACAAATTTTTTAAATAAGGCGTACGTTATACATTTATATAAAGGTTTGATTATACTTATGGAGGATAAACTTATATATAAATGTATAAAAATGTAATTTTAAAAGCGAGTGAGTCCTCATAATTTAGAAGCAAGAACCAAGAAAATCTCATATTTGACCTACTACGCTGAAAGGTATCATTCCACTTGGAGGCTACCACAATACCGTTTGATTATGTACTACATTCACATTAGAGAATGTACTGCTTTTGACTCATACAAGTTTCAAACCGTGTTCTTCTGTACTAGATACCGGAAGAGAAGTACTTAGGTGAGAAAGCTAATAAAAGTGATTGTTGGAATATTGATATAATCCCAAGAATATAGAGAATCTGTGATCAGAAAGTACTAACTGATTGATAAATGATCAGAAGTCATGTCTATAGCAATTCTAAGGTGGACAGTCTAATGACTTCGTATTTAAATGATTGTATTGTAAAGGAATTCCCTTGAAATAGTAAGTCTGAAATTAAGTCCGCAGTACAAAAGTAGAAATTAAGAGCCCAACCAAATTTGTGTGCAGAAGTAAATTGATTATTTCTATATTCAGATGGGAAAAAATGTCCTAACTGTTCTCAAAAAGTGATTATTTTTCACTTCTCGGTGAGAGTTTCACTTTAAGTAAAATAAAATATTTTTCTCACATGATTAAAACGTTTCTCTTAGATCTCATCAATTCTTCAGAAAATAATTTTTCATGAATTTAAAATTTTAAAATTATTATTACGAAAGTTTTAAGAAATGACTTGTATCTACTATATCCAAGAAAAAAATATGAATGTTTTAATGATGTTGCATATTAGATTTTGGGAATACGTTTCATATAAAATATGCATTTTACAGAAACATATTTTTGTTGCACCTATGGAAAAGTTAAGAAGTATATTTATTGCATATTAATACAGTAAGGTTAAATACAATTCTATAATAAATAGAGTGAGTTACAATATATTAATAAATGCAATTAGGTTAATTTCAAAATTAAACTGTCTCATTTTATGCTACACCTTTATTCAAAACCAAAGTATTTGAACAAAAAAAAGACTTTTTTGCCTAGTGATTTTTCCTTTAAAATACAAGAGTTATACCTAAAAAAGAACTCTTACACTTTTTTTTAAAAATATTCGATATCTGGGTCATATACTGAAAGCAAATATTTGAAAAATCTGAATTCATAATTCGGAATCTCAAAGTTATTTTGATTTTTTTGCCTTTTCAATTTCTCAGAATTACTCAGTCAGAACACAACAATGAATAAACTCTACTCAATTTTTGATTTGTAAAAGAAAAGTTAGCATGGCACTGTGCTTATTTTTAGAGAAGATAAAAGAAAAAAGCAAAGAAAAGGTTTCAATGAAAGAAAGGAAAATAAACACAGTATATAACTCTCCATGACAAAATTATTCCGTTTATTGTTTTTAAGTAAAGTGTATATATTTAATTTAATCTAACAGAAGTCGCATTGTAAGTTTCATCACATTAGTTAGATTTAGCCTTTGTACTTTATAGTAATAAGGACATTAAAGGCTTACATAATATACAGACACAAAAAAGGCTTATTTTGTTCAGATTCATGGAAACTAACTTGATAAAATATTTGAATTTAATAAAAGGTATTTGGGAAAAATATTCCTATTTTGCACTAAAGTACCGAATTTTTTCATATAATCATGCATATGAAAATATAAATAGTTGACATTTGTATTTTTATCAAATATAATAAAGGAATTGAATCTTTGAATATACTTCTCAAATCTAAAATTGTAGCCGCCCAACCTGTCTAGTGGTTAGCGTACCTGACTACAGATAGGTGGGACCTGGGTTCGAATCCTAGCTCAGGCATGGATGTACTTTCTCTCTCTTTCTTTCTTGTCTTTGTCCTTTCTTTATGTGTGAATGGTTGTCTACCCTATAAACGGGTACCTATGGCATGTGTGTACTGAGGAAGTCGGACTCCACACCAAACATGGTTCAGTTGGAAAAGTGGAGCAGCGCACCCCATATTGCCAGCCTGGCTGGCACACGACAACAACAACATCTAAAATTGTAACACCAAGAAAAAGTTGTAAGAATGTGCACACGTGTGTGCTACAAACACATACACTACTGGCCATTAAATTTGCTACACAAAGAAAGCGACATGCTACAGACGTGAAATTTATACGAAAGGAAGAAGGTGCTGTGATATGCAAATGATTAGCTTTTCAGCGCATTCAGATAAAGCAGGCGCCAGTAACGACACCTACATTGTGTTTAAATGAGGAAATAGTTCAGCCGGTTCCTCATACACAAATTGCATTTGAACGTTGTTGCCTGGTAAAAAGTGATTGTGATGCCTCGTGTAAGAAGGAGAAATGCGTACCAGCACGTTTCTGACTTTGATAAAGGTCGAACTGTAGCTTACCGGGTTTGCGGTTTATCTTATCGCAGTATTGCTGCTTGCGTCGGTCGAGATCCAATGACTGTTAGCAGAATGTGGAATCGATGGGTTCAATACGGTAATACGGAAAGCCATGCGGGATCTCAACGGCCACCTATCACTAGCAGCCGAGAAGACAGGCATATTATCGGCATGACCGTAATGGATCGTGCAACCATGTCACGAGCCGTGAGTCAAGAAACGGGGTCGTTTGGTAGACAACAAGTGTCTGCACGAACAGTTCGACGACGTTTGCAGCAGCATGGACTCTCAGCTCGGAGATCATGGCTGCGGCTTCCCTTGACGCTGCGTCATAGACAAGAGCGCCTTCAATGGAGTGATCAACGACGAACCTGGGCGCACGAATGGCGAGACGTCATCTTTTCAGATGAATCAAGGTTCTGTGTACAGCATCATGATGGTCGCATCCGTGTTTGGCGGCATCGTGGTGAACGCACACTGGTAGCGTGCATTCGTCATCGCCATATTGGCCCATCACCTGGCGTGATGGTATGGGGTGCTATTGGATACACGTCTCGGTCACCTCTTGTTAGTATTGACGGTGTTTTGAACAGTGCACGTTACATTTCTGGTGTGTTACGACCCGTGGCTCTACCCTTTATTCGAGCCCTGCGAAACTCTAAGTTTCAGCAGGATAATGCCCGACCGCATGTTGCCGGTATTGTACGGACCTTCCTTGATACGGTACATGTTTGGCTGTTGCCCTGGCCAGCATGCTCTCCAGATCTTTCACCAATAGAAAATGTCTGGTCAATGGTTGCCGAATGACTGGCTCGTCACCAAACACCAGTCACTACGGTTGATGAACTGTGACATCGTGTTGAAGCTGCATGGGCATCTGTACCTGTACATGCAATCCAATCTCTGTTTATTCAATGTCCAGGCGTATAACTGCTGTTACTACTGCCAGAGGTGGTTGTTCTGGGTACTGATTTCTCAGGATCTATCCAGCCAAAGTTTTTTAAAATTTAATCACTTATTATTTCTAGTATAATATATTTGTCCAATAAATATTATTTTGTTATCTACATTTCCTCCTTGTGTAGCAATTTTAATGGCCAGTAGTGTATTTGTGCCCCGAGTTCCATAATATAGCTATTTTGAGTCTCTCAAATACATTTCAATATATATCAAAATTATCTAGAATTCAATGTTATTTTAAATATTTTCCTTTGTCAACGTGTCTTTATCATATATATATTATTGAAATCATTTTGTAAAAGGGATTACAGTTTCAGATTAGAAAACCAACTGATTGTCGAAACGTTTCCAAATAAAATCATAATAAATTCAAATAAAATCTTTATAAAGCCATTTTTGATGGAAGCATAAGACCTACTGTAATGTTGCAGTGCTTATTGGAATTCTGAAACTTTTCTTGCACACAAGACGCAAACCGGTTGTTATGCCGCAAAACATAATTGTTTTTCTAGTTTGAATAGTTTGTTTCGAATAGCTATTATTGATAGGAAAGGGAATCTTGGATTAGAATCTTTTTGAATATGGTTCTTGCAATCTAGTCATAATCTTTTTTAGAATCACTCTATAGATTTCAATATTTGATAATTCTTTTGCTGAAATTTACCTCTCATCCATTGTTTTATTCCGTACTTATTGGATAACCTTCAATATATAGCTTCAGTTATTATGTATCATAACTCAAATTAATAAGTACACCTTATTAATAAACCAATCACATTAGGGCTACATCTTTAGAACTTAATATGTAAGAAAAACCTCCTTATTCATAGCAGTTGTGTGAGGACAAAATGTTAAAATCTAATGAATGATATTGAGCAAGCGTTATATTTCAAGAATAATTCTTTAATTTTTTAAAAAATCTTTTAATCCTGTTTATTTTATATAACTCCGAAATGGCTCAATATAAAATACATGTATTTTGCTATAAAAATCATAACATATTTAATTGAGAAAAAACTAGACCTGAAAAAACTAAAAACCTAAATGTAAATTTGAGTTTATCAATAATTGTGATCTAATGATTCAGTTTTGAATGAAGTTTTGACACCAGCTGATGAAACATTTTTTCACTTCCCATTTATTCTTTGAAAATACAAGACGTTGTGCTCGACAGCATATAAGATATGAATTGAATCATTCCAAGCACAGTTCATATAATAACACTTTTGTAATATAAATGCTGTGTAATGGAATGTAAAATTATGTAATTAAATTTCTATAGAATGTAATTTTTGAATAAACAATAAATTTTAGGATGATTTCAAAAGACATATAATATTTCTTTTGATTTAGAATTACAAAGTTATTAGTTGTTTATATTAGGTTGGGGAAAAAGTTATCCATTATTTTTTCGGTAGACGTCTGTAGTGATCGCTATCTCGTGAGGTATCTATCAAACAATTTCAAATTTATGCTCATTTGAAAGGTGACATTTGACACTAAAATATTCTCTTGCAGTTTTTTGTTTGATTAATTCAGTTATGAGTACTAGGTTTTAAAGTTAGAAGACAACAAATAGAAAATTCGATACATTTTAGTTTTTCTTTTATAATGACGAAAATGCTAACCAGGTGGCTAAAATTCTGAAAGGTGTACAACACACTAGTTTTTGGCACTTTTGTATGACATTATATCATGTTTAAAGCAAATATTTGGATGTATTCTAAAAATTACTTCCCATACCGTAATCATTGCTTTCTCGATGCAATCTTATTCCATAGATTTTATATTTCTTAAGCGTGGTTTCTGCAGTTTCTTCATAAGACAGCCTTGAACACTTGTAACCAGCAATGTTCACAGATGATAAAGGAATAATGTCTGTCTCAGGAAAGTATCGGAATTTTTTTTATTTAAGAAAACACAAAATCTTATTGAAAAGGCTTCTTAGCATATTTATAAGCCACAACTTACCATTTTTTTATTTATGTTGAATTTTAGAAAAATAGTTGCATGTGTTTCCTTATTTAATCTTTGTTCAAATACGATATTCGATGTCCAGTTTCTTAGACTAGCGATAATACTTTAGATCATTGCACAGCTATAATTAATCAAATGCCGAAATACAAATTTTATGTCAAGAAGTGTTTTATTCAAATTAAACAGAGTTTACTATTCTAAAGGACTTAGAATCTCTTTTGTGGGAAAAGTTTAAACATAATATATTCCAAAATGATTTATTTTACAAAAGCAAACGTTTCAAATCGCTTACAAAGCAGGCATGCAAGAATTAAATAGTATGTAAATAATTTCTCCTTGATAAAAGTGCTCAGGTTAAGATCTTACTTGACTATAACAACACGAGAATAGGAAACCACTAAATTTGTATTCAGGGACATTTCCTTCTTTTATCATCACAAAAAATCTTTCTGAAATATAATTTATTCTCCCTCAAATACTGCCTCATCTACATATCAGAAGATAGCTTACTTTTTTTCAGACAAAAAAGAAGTACTCCACACCATAAGTAAATAAAGTAAATTGCATGGAGAAATTTTATTTATTCAAATAAAATATCCACAGTTTTGAAAGAAAACGCGTGTTTTGTGTTTTCAAATTATAAGAAATAAAATTGTTTATAAGTTCTTTCACATATGAAAGTAACAGGGGGGGGGAGAGAACCTATACTTTTCAACAATTCTAAAACTACATTCCTAAAGTACGTTTCATTTTATTTAATTTCAAAAATATAATATTCTTTATTACAATCTAAATATTATTGACTTAATTATTATATTATTTTAAAATAAACGCATCACATAAAACTATCAGCAGCCAAGCATACAACCAACTAAAATGCTGAATGATCTACCAGATATTAAAATAAAAATTTTAAAAATGTAAAGATTATGTTATTTACGGATATCTTTTCAATTAAATCTCTATGTATTGAAGGGTTCGTATGCCAAAATTTTAGAAAAATCAACTATTTCACTAATTAGACTTCTTCGTAAGCAAATAATATAATATTTGTTTGAATTATTCAAGACGAATAGTTTTCTACATTATAATAATTGACCACAAATGATTTTTAGTGGATAGAATTCACTACTATGCAAGAGCTGCTTTTATCACACCTATAACTACTGTATAAGTGAATTATACAAATAAATTTGTATTCCCATACCTTTTATGAGTTGATTGATAATACAGAAGGGGATAAAATAACCTATACATTAAAATTTAAAATTATTTCTAGCTTTCTGCTTTGAAAGTAAAAAAGCTAGAAAGGGATTTGTTTTGATTTTGATGTGGCATTTGATAATCTATTTTCTGCTAATGTCTATTTGTAAAATATTGTTAATAATCACTAATATCTATAGCTATAGCTATATATATATCTATATATATATATATATATATATATATATATATATACCGAAGAAATGTCTTGAATGCATTTATTAGCAAAAGATCAAAAGTTATTTTTACTCTGTAAGAAAAATCTAATCATGAATTTCAAATCTTTAACTACGCAAAACATACCGTAAAATTTGTAAGACAGAAAATTAATGCGAAGGATAATCCTAATAAACGAAAGCCAAAATTTTGGGTTAGCTGGTAAAATATCTCAAAGGATAAACACAATACGATTATTACTAAAGCTTTATGAAACTCAAAGTGTAATATTATGTAAATAATCCCTTATAAGTAATATGTAAAACATTTCCACAGTTTTAGTTATTTTGGTTGAATGGTAAGATGTTTTTCAGGAATTAGTGGATTTGTTTTATTAAACTCTTATAGAAGTTGAAGTAGAATGGGAATATTTGTCGAACAGAACCAGATTTTATTCCTTCAAAAATATTCATAAAATTTCAGACATGATTTTTATAAATAATGTATATTTCTACCATTCTTTCATCTGGTTTGCAACTCTTTGTTACGGATTTTTCCACAACGATACAAAGTTAATACAAAATTCTAAAAGACGAGCTCATTTCTCTGAGCAAGAAGAGATAAAAAATGAGCTCATAAAATTGAAAAATTGTTTGCAATCCCTTACCAGGAGATCGTCTTCAAAAAAGATGCTATGGAATGAAAGAACCTTATCTGAATAGATAGAATAAATGTGTTACCCACATAAGAGCAAAGTTGAGAGTTTTTAAAATATTGAAGTGTTATACTATAGAAAAAAGAGCGACTTTTATTCATATAAGAAAATTGTAAGAAAACTATCATAAAAATAAAATCACATGAGTAAAAAATGAATATTTATACTCGTGTTTCCATTCTATTTATTATCATTTCTCTCTACCATTTAAAAATAATTAATAATAATTTTTTGATTCCTGAAATTTAATGAACATGAAGAAAAAAAAAAAAGAGATTTTTGAATTCCAGAACTGATACCTCAGTTGATACTATCATTTACAATTATATACTTTACTGTTATCATCATAAAGGAACCATGCACCAATAAATTTTACTGATTCTCAGTTTAGAATCTATTGTTTAACGTAAACATAAATTTTGAATGGAAGTAGGCTCTTTGTTATTAAAAAATAGATTGCATTGTTTTTTCATATGTCAATAAGTCAGTAACGATTTTGAGTAGGTCTTTAATTTTACTAAGCTTTTAAGAAAGTGGTTGGCTGCATTGGGAAAATTTCAGAAGTCTGTGGAAAATTTTATCATAATTAGTTTTGCTTTATTTAAATGAAGTTTTCTAAAAATTTCTGCAGCATAAGCTTTATTATAAAAATAACGCGTGATGAAGAGTAAGTGTTATTTTTGGGTAATAAAAATTGAGCAGGAAAAGGGAAATTGACAAAATGGGTAATTACTGAAACTGGAGATTATCTTGAGACAGCAGGATAATAGTTTGAAGGTGAGTAGATTCAAAGTCCCGTTTCCATAGCAACGAGTGAAATTATTTCTCCAGCGTTACTTGAAAGTTTCATAAAAGGCATCCACACACATCTCGTTGATACTGTCTTGTCAACGGAATTTGACACCACGCCTTCCCAGCTGAAGTGCTAAAGAAAATAAATTATTAGGATATTCGGTGAATTTTGTCATGTTTCGTTGATTCACTTCCCCTCCAGGAATGGAATAAATGTCTGCGAATTTCGAAATTTATCCATCAGCAACTTTGCGGATATTAACTTGAGTCCATGTCCCAGTCGGCTATCAAAGTTGTTATTTCGTCTTCAGCATGTGGATTTTAAGATGAAATTTAAGTATATTAAGTTTCATTTAACTTTAATTAAGAAAATTACTTTCAAGAACACTTTAAACATTTTTCTTAACTTTTTGTTTTTGTGAAAATTTTAAATAATACTTATTTAAACCAATTAAACGTCTTAGAACTAGAATTATTTTCATTCATCAAGTCTTTGGAATAAATAATTAAATTAGAGTTATTAAATTATAACAACAATATAAATTTTAATAGGAAAACAATTTAATTTTGACTTTTTAATATAAAAATCCACATCAAAAAAGTCGTAAGCCAGGATTGGTTGCAAATATTCTAAACTATGATTCTTAAGCATACATTTTAAATTGAAAAATTTTGAAATTAACTTTTTTTTTTTCAAAAATATTTCATTTTTATTATTGTTATATCTTAATTTCCAATTAAAAAATTATTTTTTTAAAAGAAATAATAAATCTTAAATCTTCTTACTGATCTTTTGACAGATCGTATTGATTCCTATATACAGAGATATTTTGTAAAATTTTCTACCTATTAAATATGTAAGAGTAATACATCCTTTTATTTATAAAATTGACGTACATAATAAAAAAAGAAAGAAAGAAAAAAGAGATTATAAATTTAGTGATTTAAGGCCAACTTTAGACTTCCTTATAAAGTCTTTCATCGAATTAACAATTCATTGGATAGGTGTTCATAATGATCTACTATAAACTATAGATTGTGCTCAAACTAGTCATCAAGGGAGGTTGCTAAGTGAAAGAAATCAAGCACTTTTTATGTAGTATTCAGACAGGTTTAAAATATTTAAATTATTTTTCTTTTATTTCATTTATTATTTAACTAACTGGCTGAAATCTTTCGCTGTCTATGCTTTCCAGTGAAAATTAGCATTTAGGAAGAAATTGCGTTTGAGAAAAGTGACGATTTTAATTTTTAACGATTATTACAACTTACTTAGTCTTGTTCAAATTATTGTGTTACAGATTGAAATGAAACCTAATCTATAGAGCTGCTGAAAATAAATCAAATGAGGTGTGGAATGCTTGAAAATTCTTTTTAGTGAAGAAATTATTGGATTAGAAGTCGAGTCTCTATTTATTCCCTTTCTTCGAATGACGATTTATTGAGAAAACCAAAAACACTTTCGTGTTGTGCAACAGTATTATTCCAAAATTTGTCAAATGTAGTTGCCTCAAAATTAAGCAACTATATTGCATTAATTCTATTTATGTATATATAGTTGTATTGATTAGACAATTATACTGTATCTATGAAGACAAACACTGTATTGATATAATAAAATTCCGAAGTCATTCATGTTTCCCCTAACCTCATTTTAAAAGGAATTAAAAAAAAATTGCAAATTAAAAAAAAAATGCGTTTCTTTTTTAAGCAGGTAGTGTTCCGGAACGAGAGACTATAATTGTGGCAAATGCAACTTTACAGTGACATCAAAAAGTGTGATTTTAAACTAATTACACATATGCTATGATAAAAATTTGGAATTGAAACGGTATATATATATATATTTTACATTAGTCAGACTAACATCCAGATTTCAGTTGCATTCTATTCATTCAGCCTTTATCAATTCAACTTTGGACAAAATTCAACGGAATCACAGAATAAATATATCATTTAGAAGTTTTTTAAGATTTAATGATATATTAAATCTCGATAATGTTTGTTAACAGCTATTAATTTATTTCCTTGACAGAAATTTTAATAAAATATTACATGAAGTACATGAAAATATATTACCTTGCATATATATTACTGACTTTTAATAAATAATGTATTTGTGAATTAATGTGTTTCGATGCTCATTTGTCATATATATATATATATATATATATATATATATATATATATATATATACACTGCTCAAAACAATTAAAGGATATTGTAAGTTTTATATAAAATAAAGAGAGAAGTGAAATTTTTTTTGCCGAAAATGGAAGAAGAGAATCACAAATGCAAATGTTTCCGATTTTCAAACTGTGGAGTATGCTAATTTTGAGTTCGACGTCAAAAACGTCACTTCAGCGGCAGTGAATGAAATTAGACTTTTCAACTGAATAAAAGTCAATGAAGACAAGGAAGATCGGCATTCAGTGACTGCTTTGTTTCGATGAGTACGATGCCTTAGCGAAGTCATTTAACCGATTCAGAAGCTTAGAGAGTTGTTGGTAGGTTAGAAGGGGGCCAAACTCAAGTTGAAGTAGCGCAAGCCATTGGAGTGTCACAAAGTGTGATTTCCAGGATCTGGAACCGTGTTTTGGAGACTGGAAGTGCAGGTCGAAGATCAGGGCAAGATCTTAAACGGGCAACAACGCCCAATGAAGATCGTTATTTAGTGTTAACAGCTGGGAGACACCAAAATATGATACTCTTTTCCAACAACCCTTTTACTCGGCTACTGACTACACAGTTTCAACTCAGATTTTTCGAAACCGACTCCATGGTGTAGGTCTGTATGCTCCGATGGTATGTCTTAAACTAACATCAAGGCATCGTCGAGACCGCAGGGAATGGGCAACAGAGCATGTGAACTTGAGGAGAAAGTGTTCAGCGTAGCTGGTCGTCAGGGGAAACCATACCCCATAAACCATACCAGGAAACCATACTGAAAATGATTTCCTTTGAAGAAAACAATTTTTCTTATTCTTTTTTTCTCATATGCACAAATTGTGTTTTTTTCAATTAGCACACAAATATGCAATAAAATGCATTTTTTTCTGCCAAACATGTGTAATTTATTCTCATATAATCTACTACGTCTGTTGACCATGTATTAATCAGCTAAAATGTTTCCCAGCCACAAGATCCATCTAAAACTGCAATATCTTTTAATTGTTTTGAGCAGTGTGTACATGTATATATATAAGCTAGTTTTTAAGGAATAAAGTATTATTAATCTCACTTATATTTATTTCAGTTATTTTTAATGCGTAATATAAATTTTAATGTGAGCAAAAATAGAATTTATTTAATAATATTACCCCTGTAACATTTTGAAATTTCGCTCATTCCTAAATAAATCATTAACTGTGAATTTTTAAAGTTAATTTTCACATATCAATATTAGTATAGTTGTATTACTTTTAATTATTAAACAAGTAGGATAACTTAAATGTAAATGTTGTGTAATTTCAAAATCAAATTTGTGTTTATATTCTAAAAATTTGATAAGATTGTTTAGCTGTAATATTAATGGAAAAATAAAATATTTCAGTTATATGATGGTCTAAGAAAATTTTAATAAGTACCAAGACCATTCCATTTTGTATTGTAAGTGATTGGTAAGAAATGATGAACAGTTAAATTTGAAAATATGAATTAATTTTTTTAACAGACGACTTTTATTGGATAACTATAAGTGGTTTATCTTGAATTA
>JAPDSC010026891.1:335506-364809 GCA_026290005.1 Latrodectus geometricus
TGAAGTACACACAGGAAAACTGTTATCAACTACAACTTCGAATAATGTGTTTACCGTTTAGAAAATATTAATCAGTGGTAATCACTGTTCCTACCAAGTGAACCAAAGGAGTTTAAAGCTGAATCACCCACGAAACATAAAATGAATCATTGAGCATTTGATATATAACTTTAACCATCGGATTCACCATAATGAAAAAATATGTCATCTTTGGTTTCCGTGTAATTTTAATCAGTACCAAAAAGAAAAGATTGTGTTAGAATCAGTAAAGATATTTTTAGATTACTTAAATATTATTTTCCAAATCAGAGCTTAATGAAGAAATGACATATTAATAAAATAAGGTATGGATCACTGAAAATGACCCTACGCAAACAGAAATGAAAAGACCATGAAAAGTAATGTATGTCATTTTTTCCTAATTACAAGACTTTTCAAAATCATAAAGTATAAAGGTCAGCCCCACGGATTAAATATCTTCGAAAACATCTCCAAGAAGTAAACGTTAGAAAATTCCTCATAGCTATATATCTTCTCATTTAGTAAGATTGATATTTGGGTCTCCCGAATGAAACGCGTTAAAACGATAAAAAACACTATTCACTTATTCCAGCTATCAGTGAATTTGGCTACTTTTAAACTAAAACAGAACATATTTGAATGTCAATCCTAAATTGATAAGACTAAAACTTATATTTACATCGTTTTCAGTAAATGAATGGGCATTTACATTAGTTTGTGGAAAAAGTTATCCATTATTTTTTCGGTAGACATCTGTAGTGATCGCTATCTTGTGAGGTATCTATCAAACAATTTCAGATTTATGCTCGTTGGAAAGGTGACATTTGACACTAAAATATTCTCTTGCGGTTTTTTGTTTGATTAATTCCATTACGAGTACAAGGTTTCAAAAATGGAAGACAACAAACAGAAAATTCGATACATTTTCGTTTTTCTCTTGTAACGGCGAAAAAGATAGCCGGGTGGCTAAAATTGTGAAAGGTTTTTATCGTCCTATATAAGACTGTAACAACCAGTTACGTACAATTTTTGTTTCGTCGATTCCGTTTGGGTATTTGGATGCTAAAGATGCACCTCGCATGGATACAACATCGTCGAGAATGTCTATAACATATCAAAAATTATCAAACTTGACAGCATGTCAGCAGTCGTAACTTCGCACAAGACCTAAAAATTTACATGAAAACTGTTTTAAACCTTTTTACAAAGCGAATCTGAAAGAAGTTACAAAACGTTCACGTAAAAATAATGGATTTCTTTTTCCCCAATCTAATATTAGTAAAATGTTCCTACAAATGCGAATAAATGTTTTTGAACACTCTTAAAATTTGTTAAATATAATTTTCTAAACCTAGTTGTATCTCCAAAATTTTAAATAAATCATGTAAATTTAAATATCTGATGATATTATTGTAAAGTATGCGTCTTTTATCACTTCCGGCGTAATATTTTCCTTTGTTGAATCGAAGCCCAAAGATTTGACCATTTAGTTAAAAATTTCATAAATGACCAAAGCAACTGAGCAGAAGCTTAAAAATTTCTAGAGAACCACAAAAAATGTGAAAGAAAAAATATCTGGTATTATTTTTCAACAAAAAACATATTTCCTCATTGCAATCACAGAAGAGGCAGATAATATGCATAAAACTTGAAGAATATAAGCAAATCATTTAATTTACTTTAACAAATAAGTGTATGTTTTAAACGTATTCGTTAATGTAATTTCTTCTTCTAATAATTTTTCGATTTCTTATTTATATTTGTTTACATTTCACTTAATTTAAAGACAAGTGAACTGAAATAAATTTTATTACATGAACCAAAATATAATTTAGAACATTATTATTTCTCCGATAAATATTACAAAAATAATATTTGTTGCTTAACTCGAATAATGATTTAATTCATCACAACAGGCTCTATAATTATAAAAGTTTTCTCATATATTTTTTATTATAAAAGATAGAAAAATATTAATAAATAAAGGCAAAGTTATAAAAATTATATTAATAATAATTATTTCACCAACAAATGTCTCAAATGCTTGCAGTCAAGTTAGCAGCTGAATGGTTAGACTCCTGGCATTGGATACAAAAGGTCAAGTGTTCGAGTCTCATGTTGGGTGTTGTTTTTTTTATTAATTGGGCGTTTGCTCATAGCTGTAGAATTGGATCAAATTAGTGCTTTTGTGCAAGAAAGGGCTGTAGTGAACTAATCTCACATATGGACAGAATTGTTGTGGTTACCCGTTCATGCAAGATTTTCATCGATCTACTCAATCTATCATATCTTATTTATATTGAGAAATCTCAAAAACACGTTTCATTAAAAATAAAGTTAGCTAAATTAAAAATTTCAATAATTATATCTTCTCTATTTAATAATGGTATTTTAATATATTAAGGAAGGATTACATATATAAATTAGTAAAATGTAAATTGGTAAGGTATCATATTCTTATACAAGAAATATTTATTTCATATTATTTTAACATAACATCAGCTTTCAGATAAGTCATATTTTTGACACAAGAAAAAATACAAAAATTTATCTTTCCTAAACTTTTCTTAAAGGAGCTATCATTATTGAAACAAGCCTTAATAAAAAAAAAAAAAAAAGTTTTTGAGGTTAATAAATATTGAAAGTGAAAAAGCGAATTGAGAAGTAGGGACATTTCTGAAACCTGAGAGCGCGTCTTGTGAAAGTGGGATGGTTTGGAGTTTCATAATTCGGTTGCTATAGCAACGTGCGAAATTATTACTCCCACGTATATTTGAAGTTTTATAAAAGAGGAACCAAATTCGTAGATACTGTCAGAAATCATTGGAATTTGAACCCACGTTTTAAAAATTGAAGTCTTAAATTACCAGAAAATTCATTGAATTTTATGATGATACACCTAAGGGTATTGAGTAAACGTCTGCAGTAACTTTGTGGTTTTACTATTTCCAGTGAAAGTAATTTCGTCTGGTGAAGACATTTGAAATACATATGCTGCAGTTTTTGATGATATTGAACTATAATTTTTAACTTGATTCACAATTTCATTTTTTAGAGAGTTTATTTGTTGGTAGAGATATATATCGTGAGTATAATAACTTCGGTTGTTGAACGTAACATAAGTTTAATTATTGATAGCTGGACATAACATGGGGTCTTTCTGGTAACACTGAATATCATGGAAAATAATACTCGTATAAATCTTGTCAATCAAATATGCTTTAAAATTACGAGCAATTTTCAGGTGACTTTAAAATTATTCCCAATTTCTGATTCTTGGAATTTCACGTGGTAATAAAACTGCCCTTTTTAGAGTGGAGTGTCCCAAGTTCAGCAGGAGATGGCTTCTTCATTCACTCTGTCATAGTGGGTGCTTGGAAGTTTTTTACATTTCTTCACGTGCAAGGAATAAAACCTACTGTCTATGAAAAGTTCTCCCGGTAGTACATATTAGATATTTCATTGTTATACCGTAGAATTTAGCTGCCAGGCAATACCTTAGATATATTATTTCAAATGTTACGGTAAAATATTTGTTACTCGTGATTGTAAATCTCATTCTTTATATATAGTATTATTTTCTCACCAGTATTGATGTGATGTCTTGTTATTCTTTATTGAATTTTCGTAGGTCAACAAAAACTGCAAATGATCACTGATTCTGTTCAGTAATGAGATTTGTTTTCTCTCTCATCAATCTTAGATTGATTCTCTGAAAGAATAATTGCCAATTATACATCACTACGTTTTTTCAAACGAATGAATATGTAAATTCGAAATCTATCATTTCCTAGAATGGCATTACTAAGCTGCTGCAATGTTCCGCAAAGACTAAATAAAACTAGTTTTAGATGTCCTATTTCATGATATTTATTCAATGACAGTTAATTTTGTAACTTAAGGAATATTAAAGAACAAAATATTATCATTCAATGTATTTGCTTTGCTTCACAATTATATAAATGATAATTAAGGAAGTCTATAATAACTATAAATGTTACATTACACATTTGAGGCATTTAAAAAGGCTAAAAATAATATTGTAACGCTTGATCAAAATTAAAACTTAAACTGTGTTCTCTTCTTTTCAAAATTTGCTAATCCAAAATTTTACAAATGAAAAATTAATACATTGGCCTTCAGTTTAACAATTCTTTGGTTCGATTTCCCCCTCAATAATGAATGTTTTTAACGGTTCGGAATTTACTTTAAATTAAAGTACTCGGTTAGCTCTTGTATGCAAAAGAATCACTGTCGAGTAACAAACTTACACACAAGTAAAAAATGTCACATTACTTTATTAAAAATGCGAAACACTACTTTAAATTGTCATTAATATAGTATTAATTATTTTTAATATTAAATTGCGAGAAAAATTTAATATTTTTATAATCAAATTAAAACAATTCATATCAATACAAAAATTAAATAAAGTATAATTAAATAAAATAAAGTATTACTCAAAAATTAAATAAAGTATTTGGGTTACTTATTTAATGTTTTCACTACCTCTCCAAAAAGCTTTTTATGTGAATTTTCCTTTCGATATCACATAATTTGAGTCTACATTGCTGAGGAAATGCAGAAATAAGGATGAAATTATTTAAGAAATGTTTCATTTTGACATTAGTAAATCCGCCAGAAGCTATAAGTTAAGTATATATATTGGTTATCAAGTATATATGCATTCTTGGTTGGAATGATGGATAAGCTCCATCCATCAACCAACGAGATCAACTTCTTTTTTTCCGCTATACCACTCAGCAGAACTTATGAATAGACCTAATGTGTGTACACAATTATGTTTGTTTTGTCAAAACAACAGTCTCACTTGATAAAAGGGACGTTTTTACTAACCTTAAAATATTCTGTGTAATATTGGATTTGTAAAAGAATTAAGGCAACTTTTTTTTTACTTAAGTAAGAATAACACAGAAGCACAACATTGACATTAAAATACTCGTTTATTTGCTTTATTGTGCTATGGTCTAAATGTCTAAGTAGGAAGGTATCATACTCGTGATTGATTGATCGTATATCAGTACTTGACATAGATGAAGACCACCTGACAAAAATGAATTACATATTTGTGTTAAATATTCAAAACTCTAATGTACCTCTAACGATGTGATGGGAAACTTTTAACAGAGGAGGCATCAACTGAGGTATCAGCGTTTTTTGAACTACTTAAATGTGAATCAAAACTACAATGTGGTTAACAGTTTATCAAAAATAGCAGTGAGAAACGTTTAGTAATAATACAATATCATACAACTTTGTTCTAGTTGCACCTGTATTTGCCTTCCAAAGTAACTAAATATAATCCGTGATTGCAAATCAGGGTCACCTATTTATGAAGACAAAAGGATTTTATTTATCAGAGAACATTGACCCTCTGAGATTTTGTTGGGTCAGTTAATCTCAACATCTTATACACAAGAGAAAATTTTCTTTCATTATTTCAAGAGAAGTATACTCGAGTCAAAGAAATCTATATGTACCTGAAAAATTTGACTTAGTTTCATTAATAAATTATAAAATAAATTTTTAAAATCAAATTAAAAAAATCCTTTAAATTATGAAAGCTTCATTTATTTGAAGGGTTTAATTTTTTAATGGAATGGATTAAATATAGATTCTTTTTAGTAAGGTCAGTACTGAAAAGAATCTATTGTAATGTGTATTCATTGTAATAAAAATGAATTTTGTAGAAAATTTAAAAAATGATTTCGATGGAAAAAAACTTCATTGAAGAGTATAATGTATAAAACTAATTTATACTTTCAAATGTCATACATTGTATTACATAATATTTTATTTAGTTAAAAAAAATGTCATTACTTTTATCAAAGTGGCAAATCTTCGTACAAGCAATCAGAATAAAATATTTACTCATTTCAAACAACCAATTTTATGTTTATTGTGCAGATATTTGATAGGCCTGATTCATTCAATATTTAAAACACGTAAACAAGTGTGTGGACGTAGGAGTTCAAGTGCGGTACTCTGCTATTTAAGAAAATCGGAATCAATACACATTCAAGAGAAATTAATTCCTCTCTTGAGAATTTTTCCAATGCATTTCATTTCCTCCAGATTATTCTGGAAAATAAGATGTTGGAATAATCTTAAAGATAATCAAAATCTTAAATGTAAATCAAAACTACTTTAATGATAAATCTTAAATAAAAATATATTCTGTACTTACGATTGGAATATGATACTAAAATGATAATACATATTTGAATAAAAAAATTCATTTTCGTGATTTTACTAAGGAATACTCCCGTTATGCTTGCAGCAGTGTGTATATACAAGTGAAAATTTATAATAAGAAAAACTATTAGTAATAGTCCTGAATATATACGTGACACGTTTCCATTCATTGATTGCACTAGAACTGCATGGCAGGCCAATCTCGATAGTCATGAAAATAATTCTTCTAGATTTTTCTATACCCCATTTTCTTTTCATAACAAGAATTATTAAGCCTAATGAGTTCGAAGGAATATGACCCAATTTGAATCAAAATCGGATCTCTCACTATAAAGTAAATATTCTATTGATCAGGCTATGATGCTTTTCAAATGAACAGTTAAAAAAACATGGATACAATTTGAAGCTATTCAATTTTAAACATAAAAACTATTAAAGGTATTACAAAGTTTAAATGAAATAAAAAATTTGCCTTTCCATTGTGCTCACATCACATACAGATATAGAACTGCGGAATAGGTCACTCTTGGTTATCTGGGGAAGATACTTGAATATTTTCTTGTAGATAATAAAGAATACTGTTTAATACTTAGATCAACTCTTGATCTAAATAGGCTTTCTGATTTTCATATCACACCAAAATATTGGGGACTTTTCAAAATGACTTGTTAACCGATATGTTCAAAATCAACCCCACAGCCCTTGGCAAGGAAGGAATTGAACTTATTAACTTTCATTCTTTCCAAACAGGAACATTGTAGCCTTGAATATTATTTGGAAACATTTCTCTCTTCTGTCCAGTAGAAAGGACAGTTTATATATATTATTAGAAAGAAAATTGATACGTTGAATTTCTTCTCCTGATAAAAAATATAACTTCATAATTAAAGCTTTGCATTTATAGTTATATACATGCAAGGCTTCAATTAAATTTCTAAGGAAAAAGAAATTTATGAAGTTCTTCCCTTTTGGAAACTCATAGAAATTTATGAAGAATTAAAATTGATTTCCTTTTAACTAATTATAAGAAAAATGCTGTAAAAAAAATCAATCATGCTTTTCGAAAATAATAATTTTTTTAAAGTATACTATACAAGTTTACATAAAGATATAAACATAAAGCTATACAAATATTATTTATTTAAAACATAAAGCTGAAGAAATATTAAAGAAGCTATTTTTATTAATTCAGGGAAATCGATAATAAAGAAATGAAAAATCATTAATGAAAAGGTAAACTATATTTTAAATATGTTATTGAAAATATAAGTTCAAGTCTTGTATTTCAACCCAGTTCTTTTTCCTATACAATGCTGGTAACCGAAACATTCTAGAATTTCTTTTCGAGGCATCATTTTTGTCTGATTTTTAAAAATGTTGAAAAGACTCAGTAAAATTACATCGAATCACTGTCTGCTAATAGATTGATGTTTAGTTCGTAGAATGTTTAATTTGCAATTATCGAGTTTCTTGTGAAAATAATGAATTCGTCGGGTTTAATTAAAGCTCATTCTTCTAGCAATTTGATTCAATGAATTTCACTGTGCTTTCTTTTTAATTTAAATCCAGTAGGACATACAAAGAAGCTGTCACTAAAATTCTTCTGTATTGTGAAAGTTTGAAGATTCATTAGATTTAAAAATTTATTAAATTAGAATGTCATATCATTTTTGTATTTCCTTCATTTTTGCTGTTCGTTTTTAGCTGTTTCAAAATGTCATAATGCTTAAAGGCTTATTAATAACTGTTTTAGTAAAATATTCATAGAAAAAGTTGAAAAAAACTTTTAAAAATAATTACTGAAAACATGAACCATTGCTAAGTTAAAGATCTTTTAATTACAAACAATTGATAGGTAATAGGTGGTGATATATACGTATTCAAGGCATTTGTTTATTTTAAGACAATTTTTGTACTTGACAGAAAATGAGTTCATTTTGGCAAAATACAATCAAAAGAATAATATAATTCAATACTTAGTTAATTATTAAACATAGTGATGGAGTAATAATAGTATATCTAAATTTTTAGACTTTGTAAAAAAAGTTAACAAAATAGAAAATCAAATAAGTATTTATACATTCCGAAAGGAAATGTTTAAAATAGTTTCCAAAAATCCGTATTAAAAATTATCATCAAATCAACATTCAAAGTTTAAAAAATTAAGATAAGAATGAGATTCACTCATTATTATCTTTAGGGAATTTATTAGTCATTCACTGTCTATTTTACTGACCTATAAGACAATTTTCAAATAGTATAGCACGAATAAAGTTTTATTGTTAGTTTTTCATAATTCCTTTTTTATTATTTGATAATCTGTTGACTTGAAGTTTTCTGTTTTTATATTGGATTGGTTCAAGATTCTGCACCTGTGACCATTTCATGAAGTTGATCGGCATGTTCTAAATTAATGTGAGTTTATACATGACATGTAAAAGCTTATATTTATTCATGTTTAATTTGTTTTTCCTATTTGATGAATGCTCTCTCTATTCCAGCGTTTTGACAGGCAGAAGGATAGTATCTGATCATAAGCAGAAATATATTAATTGGTTTAGTATTTATCACTTGACTTGCTGTTTCCTCACCTCATTGTAGGTTTTTAGAGGCATTTTTCAACAAAATAAATCTATGCTACGAGTCATAGCTTTATCAGCATTCTATTTTTGTTAGTTTACACCCTGCTTTTAATTATTTGAATAATTTTGAGGATGTTCATTAATTTCTTTTAATAACTTTTTGAACACTGACGGTTTAAGTTTTGTTATTTGTTTAAAATGTTCCAAAATTATAGCGAACTATTTGTCTTCGAGATCTCGAGAACTAATCTAGAGAGATACTTCTCAAAAACTACAAAATAGTGGGGAAGTTCTTAAAATTTAAAGCTTAAACATTTATTAAAAAGTCATTTTAATTTCTAAGATTTAAACATGCAAAATGTTCCTTAATTTTGCCAAAATATATAAATATGACATAATTAAATAAATTGAATCCAAAACTCATATGTTATTTAATTAAAATATATGTAGCAAAAACACTGTAATTGAATTTCATATAAAAAGGAAATTTAAGTGCAGTTAGTAATATATAACAAATGTGACAACAGATTTTTTTATTAGAATAGATCTTTTTAGCATCAATGTTCGGAAAGTAGGCAGTATGTGACTATCCTGGCGTTCATCAGTGTGTGTATGTTTTTGAACTAATTTTTAATAAATTGTATACTAAAAAAAGTAGATTTGAACATTGCTTTCACTTTAAGACAAGTCTGGACACTGGGTATTTTTCTTTAAGAATAGATCATTTTTAGAACTTAAAGAAAACTATTTTGAAAATCAATCAGTTCCAACTGTACTGTCATCTTGTTCAATCCCTGTTAAAGGCTCTTTCAATATATTGTTGAAATAATTTCAACGTCAGCCAACCAACGAAAATATTCCCCGAGAGTTTGCAATTTTCTAAGTAAGGTAAACTACCACTAAGAAATTTACCATAGCTATTTTTGCACTATTGCATCTTTAGAGATGTATAACAAATATGTCTAATTTCTCAAGGATTTTTAATTATGTTTTGTAGAAAATTTTTTTGTGACCACTTATTTGAAAATGAACGAAAGTTGAAGAAAGATTTTTGAGTTTAATTTCTTCTTGATGTTGTAGTATATTTGACAACTAATGTAATGTTTGAGAAACTGCTTTATTTGTAAAATAACAATTGACATTGACAAGACAAAGCAGCTATCTTTTAAAAAAAATATAAAATTCAAGAATTAACATTCCCAAACGTATTTCCTCATACATTTAAAAATACCACAATAATGATGAGGGTGAATAGATAATGAAAATAGTTTTCGCTACATTAACCTTCGTACTGAAAAGAATGCTGCCTTTGATATTTAGAAATATATAGTACCCTTCCAATTTTATTTATAGACCCATCTAACTGAAGTATTTTAATAAAATGTCATACCCATCTGTGATTCTGAAATTTTCAGGAAGTTCTTTGAGGGAATAACCGGAATAAATTCGTACCTCCAAAATAAAAGTCACGTCATTGTCAAAAAGGTACCGTAAAAATCGTTGTCTGAATTACTACCAGTACAAACTACCCCTTACATAATATAAAATTTTACATAATGTAGTATTTTAACCTTGTAACATTAGAAGAAGTGTTAAAGTATGAAATTTTCTTA
Source organism: Latrodectus geometricus (assembly GCA_026290005.1). Lineage (NCBI taxonomy): Eukaryota > Metazoa > Arthropoda > Arachnida > Araneae > Theridiidae > Latrodectus > Latrodectus geometricus. The sequence continues at coordinate 345,939 of JAPDSC010026891.1, forward strand.
TTCTTGTTGTAGTATTACAAGAGTTTCAAAATAATATGATGTAAGAAATTTATAAAAATCTAAATTTTAAAAGTTCTAGAAAGTTATTTTCTTCCATAAAATTCAACAATATATTTAACTATAAAAAACTTAAAAAATAATAATATCTATTTTTGCAATGAAATTTGCAACTTTGAAGACTGTGAGTTTTCTTCTTTAAAATTATTCAATGAAATTTATTACAAATAATTAGAAAGGAAAAATTAGTGGATAGCTTTGATTAATTTAAAGTATTTATTTTCTTAGTTTAATGGATTGCTTGAATATGTTGCAGTTATTAAAAAAAGTTTAATGAAATATATCTTTTATATTCTCGTGCAGTTAAATTTAAAAATAGTTTTTCCAACTCAAGATGTGATTGAATTTATTGAATTTTTCTTTGAAATAAATGATAAATTTTAATTATCAAGGCATGTTTTGCTACCAATTAATTTTCTTTACTTTGAACAATTAATAATTTTCTTTACTTTTTTGAGATTTCTCTTTTATGTATGTCACATCTCCTGTATTCATATTCATTTTGATTTTTCCTATAAAAACTTCCCAAAAATTCATTTGTGCAATTTTTTACCAATAACATTAGAAAATGCATATTTATTTTATATTAGAAAATGCATTTTTATTTAATATTAGAAAATGGAATTTCTGCTAATTCTTGGGGAGAGTTTTTTCAGCATTCAACTTTATTTCCATTCTATTTGTTTTCATGAATACTGTCATTCGTTATTTTTGTTAGAAACTTTAATCTACTAATTTTCCTTTGTCTTCATCCACATGCATCTGGTATTGTAATAAACAATTTTTATATATTAAATATTGTAACTAAAATTTTATTTTCTTATATTTTCACTTCATATTAATAACTATAATTTTAATATTGTCATACTTTTCAAATGATAATAAGTTTATCTTCCAATATTTTACTTTAAATAATTAAATATATAAAATTAACAGAACAGTATATATATATATATATATATATATATAATGCAGTTATTTTTAATTTTGTTAAGCACATTATTTCTAACTTTTTACGTATCAAGAATTACTGAAACTGAATAAATTTTTATAAAAATGCAAAATGGAAAACAGCAAAATGTTAAAAGAGCTCAAATTTTAGTTTTTGTTGTACAACATACATAATGTAAAATGGATGTCAATGAGAAACTAATACATATTAAAAACATTTTCCATAGTCATACTTACAATTTTTACAACGATTGAAATTCTCTGAAAAGTATTATATATTTTTAATCGGCAGTAAATTAATTTAAACTCATATTTTTATACTTGATAAGCAATTAAGAGAATATTGAAAAAAGCTCTCACTTTAATGTCAATGATATAACATCATCAGAATTTATTTCCAAATATATTATTTTGGAAAAACTTGATTTCATAAAAATGATGTTAAAACTTAAGAAATAAAATAAGTTTCATTATCTTGTTTTGAAAAATTCTCCAGAAGAAAAAACTTAAAAAAAAGTATTGAAAATGATTCCGTTATTGACTTGATTTTTCTAATTGCAAAAATATTCCCTTTAGTTTGCAAGACATACTAGCCATGAGACTTGATTTCTCTTTAAAAACATTTCTGGGAATTCTGTAGAGGTTGGTTTCCTCATTTCTAGTCTTCAATAGATTTGAATGTATATTTCTTAAGTCAAGATAATATTCTTTGACGAATCAAATTTGTACTTTTAAGTCACAAGAAAATTTTATCTTTTATAAATCGGTCATTGGGATGTTCTGTCAAATTAGCTTTGATTTATAAAAGAATACTTCAGGATAATTTATTTTAATGTACAATAAACTGTTTATTTTTTGCATTTATAGTTCCCTTTTATTTTATAAATATATTTCTATTATATTATATTTCTTACTTAAGATTTCTAAGAATGAATTTTTTTCATTTTGTTATAATATATTAATTATTGAATCAGTAAGCTTTAATGAAGTCTTTATTTTAGTATTCACAAGTATAATTATGTTAAAATTTTAATTATGTTTCGAATAAAAATGCTTCGAAAACAAATATATTTTTTGAAAGAAATTTAAATTTAAAAAAACAAGAACTTTGAAGATTATGGAACTCCTTTTATAGAAAATGACTGTAACCAATCTTATTGGAAGTGCTCGACAAAAAGAGGCTGTCATGTGAACAGCTGAATTCTTATTTGAGATTATATATTTATCGATGTTAATTTCGTCAAGAAACTGTCCTTAAGAAGAAGAAGTTTATTTTCTGCATCTGTTGATTTTAAAATCACTTCGTTTTGAGACTTGATGTATTTTAAGACGTAAAATATATATCTCTTTTAGAATTAAGTTTTGAAATTTTCAATAAGTTTTCTACTGAAAGAACTTAAATGGTTGAAACTCCTCAATCTTAAAATGTCTTATTTTGAAATATGATAAACTTTAACTTTTGAACTACTGCAATAAATTTGATTAATCGAGATTATTAAAAGTATCATAAAAATTATGTTTATTTCGAATTTATATTCATCTGTATTTTTTATAGATTTTCATAAACATAAAAGATACAAGAAATAGTTTTAATGTTTTAACAAAGATCATTAATTATTTAATGATATTTTTTTACTATATTCTTTTTAAACATGCTTTTGTATATGCGTGATCTCTATTATATACATATACATTAGATGAAAATTAATAATAATTTAACTGTTACCTAAGTATCAACCTATAATTATAGTTACTTTGAATAAATTGTAATTGCAAAAATGCAGTTATTACAATTGCTTTACCATTTATATTTTCCCTTTTTATTTTAATAATCAAAAAACTATTTTCTTGCTTTTATAAATGGGCAAAAATATCTTACTTATTATATTAAAAAAGTAAATAAAGTAAATTTTTTCACGAAACTTTGTAAATGAAAGCTTAATAAGATTATCATATAATAAATTTCAGTTATGAAATGTCTCTTATCAATTATTTTTTGTAGTTATAGACCCATTTTATAGTTGTTTATTTTAAATTTACTACTAGTGTAGTTAATTAACTTAATACTCATTTAATAGTTAATGGTCTTGTACTAAAGTGTATTTTTTCAGTTTATTTAGTTTGCTATTTAAAATGCACTTTGAATGATCAATAAGCCAATTGTATAGTTTCGCTGGGAGAGGCTCTTCATTTGATCGTACCATCATTGCTATATAATATTTTTATCATTTTCTTTAAGGAGAAATAAATACATCATAACAATAATTTAAAAAATTACATTAATTATAACAGCATTTAAAATAATAGAAAATATTTTTTATTCCTAAAAATAATTACTTTCAAAGAAAATATTTTTATCACGTCAAATATATAACATTAAACTACAAACCCTTTTGAGAATTTAATACTTGTTAATGTATCTCGCTGACATTGCATGATAGATTGCTTCTTATATTTTCTTCTAATCTGCTTGAGAATCCATTCTAAAATAATATTCACTTCTCACAGCTTACAAAAAAGAATATACGGTATAAATACTAAGAATACAAGAGTATTTAAATTATATCGATGGAATTAGTGGGGCTGAGTTGTCAGCCGAATATAGTTAGCTCCTTGGTATTTGATTCATCGGTTCATTAGTTCGAATCTCTCCACAGGATTTGGCATTCGTAGAGATATATGATCAATGTTAAACTGTAGGTTCAGATCTATATTTAGCTCTTGAGTGATATACGACCATTGAGTGAAAAACAAACGGAATACATTCACAATTAAAATAAATAAATTCATGCTTCTAAGAAAAATAGTTTATTCAATATTAAAAGTAAATAATCTAATTTTGTTTTTAAGATTAAATCTACTATTTTCTTATTTTTGTAAGAAAATAAATTTTAGAATTAAAAAAGAATTAGTAAGTAAATTACACAACACTTGTTAACAATGTTTTACAAGAAGTATACTACATCAAAATTAGAAAATTTCAACTATAAGGTATTAAAATTTTATGAATTTAAAGGTTTTCATTTTTTAAAATATGTGAGAAACTAAAGAAATATTTATTTGTAATAAATAATCAAAAATTTCATCAAAAAATAGCGTGCAATAAAGTGAGGAAATAAATTAAAACTAGAAAATAAAAAAGTGATCAACATTTAATTAGGATAAGACTACTATTCTTCTGCCAATTGATAAAATACTAGATCACTTTAGTGAGTTTATATTAAATTTTTTTAAGAAGGATCTTTAGGCTGCTCTTTTTTGCATCCCCTTTAAATTTATCTTCAGAAATACATGGTAAAAATTCAAAACTCTAAGATATTTTATTTAGTTCCTTGATTTTAAATATTTGCAGATGGCAAAATTATTGAAATAAATAAAATGTAAATAATGTAAAAAAGATATTTTCATCACATACGCTTTGTAATTGTTATCTGCCTCGTAAATCACATAAATAAATATATAAATTTTTATTTCTAATAAGTCCAGGCATGGATGAAAAGATAAAAATATACTTTAGAATTAATATCCTAAATATAATATACTAAATGTATCGTCAAATAAAATACAGTCATAATCCTAATGTATTTTTATTTAAATATGAGATACAGGAAGATCACCAAACTGATTTTTCTTTCAATATGGAGGTTCAAGCAATATTGAACAAGAATACATTTGTAAGAAATGGAAATAAGTTCTTATCACAACTAGAAATATATTTTGTTATATGTTGAATTTTTTTTTCTTCAAATCCATCTGATAATATAAGAGTAATGAAACTAAAGAAATTACGAAAGAATATTAAATGAATAAAATGGAAGTTAATGCGAAATTTTTTACTTTAAATTTTTATTTGAAATTATGTGTAAATTATTTTATTGAAATCTTGTAGGAAAAATACTCATGAAGAATGTGTCCAATATTCGACCCTGATATCAAATGAATTACTGCAGATGTAAAATGGCTGCTTAACAGTTAAAATTGTAAAGGTTGTAGGATTTCAGAGTTTCTTCTCTTATAGCAAGTTAATATTTCTTATGCAAGTGGCTTGTTTAAAACGGGTAATAAAGTATGGACTCTCTGACTTTCAAAAATGCCAAATAGCAAACTTCAGCAGTTATCCTTGGTTAGCATTATTAAATTAATATCCTATGGTTTGTTTAACTAATTTAACAAGCTAAAATTGGTATCATTTTACGTATTTTAACATATCTAAGAAGATATCTGTTAATTTTAATAGTTTGTAAATATCTATTTAAAGTATCTAAATATCTATTTTAAGTATCTAAATATCAATTTAAAGTATCTAAATACCTATTTAAAATAATGTTTTCAAGAATAAACACACACAATAAAAGTGTGCGTTCTATAAAACTAAAATACATTTCATCTCTGTATTTACTTGACAAATTCATGGTTATAGTTTAAATTTTGTAACAATAATTTCCTAATGAATTTTTGTAACCAAAATTATTTACAAATTCATTTGTCACTGATTAAGAATTTTAAATATCTTGCAGTTTTACTTTTCCAAATGCTTCAAAACTTATTACTAAAAATGGATATGAGAGAATTAAAAATTTTATGTATTTACAGTGCATACAAATAAGTCCAAAGACATTTTAAGATCATTAAATGCAATTCAAATGCACAAGTATTTAAATTTTCATATGAGATTTATTTAATAAATAAAATAGATTGAATATGCTTAAGTGAAGCAATATTTTAAAATTTTATAAATCAAAGTTTACAGTCTTATTTTATTAAAGATGACAGTAATGTGAATTATAAGTGTGTATCGAAATCTAGAATTCATATTCATAATATAATTATTTATTAAATTATTGATATAATTAAAATAATTATTTATTAAAATTTTATAATTACAATTATTGATTAATAAGGAATATGTTTAAAATATTTTTATAAAATCATATCTTCTCTGTGACATTTTTACCTAAGGTAAAATCAAAAACTATGCAGTTAAGTATTACATAATTGAACATTTTACATAAAAAACAAGTATTACATAATTTGAAATATTTTTAATTATAAATTTATAATGGTTAAACATTTTTTAAGTATTACATAAAAAGTGTTTAAACCATTATAAATTTATAATTAGAAATATTTCAAATTATTTAATTTAAATATTTGAATTTATATTTAAAAAAATTTTTCTTTTGATTGATGTATTGCTAGTTTTATTTTCTTGACTAATGTAATGTGAAACTACTGGAATTTTCAGCTTATAATTTTAAATTATGAAGCTTTACCCTCTAGTTTTTTCTTATGATTGCAACGCAGATTCTTATAATAATTGAACATTTTTCAACATTATAGTGACGCAAATGAATATTTAACTATTAGAAATTAATATTAAACTATTTTTAAAACGCGTCTTTCCATAAATTTGAAGTCTTTCTTTTATTATCTTAGTATAAAATGATTTTCATAATTATAAAGAAAATAATTTTTTATTGCATAATTAAAGAAACTCATCCAATAATCAGAAGTACTGTTGACTTTTAAAATTAATTAATATTTTTTTCTTTTTTAAATTTCTAAAACTGAAAATATATTCTAACACTTACAACCATTCTTAGAGTTAAAACAAATTTTACAAGTGAATAAATCTATAAATCTTCCTATAGTAAACTTACTAACTTTTCAAATATTCAAGATGAAATTTTGATAATATATATATATATATATATATATATATATATATATATATATAAATTTTAAAAGCACTCCTTTTTAATTCATAATTATTATTAAACCTTTCTAGTTATAATTCTCTTTAAAATGATTCCTTCATTTATCAAATTGATATAAAAAATAATATCTCTTAATTATGAAAGAATTGAAAAAATAAAATTGCTTGAAAAGAAATATAATCAGGTAAAACAATCTTTCTTTGTTAATTTTTATGGTCACCCAATCATAATACTTCCTTCATCCTATTCATCTTTCCTAATCTCTGTCTATTGAAATCTACTTAAAGAGGTAATGAATGCACAGAACTTTAGATTTATTATTAGTATAAAAATAAAACGAAATGTAAAATGCCGTGAAAGTATAAAGAAATACTGGTTTAGTATATTAATTATTTATTTCATTAAAATTTATTATTCATAAAAGATTATTAATTTTGTTTTCATGCAGACCTATTCATACAGAAGAAAATAAATGCAGACATAAATTATAGTTAACAAAATAGTATGAAAAGTGAAAGCTGCATACTAAGAGCGACAATGAAACAGCAATATTGATTTTTGTGTTAAATAAACTATTGCATTGATGGAAATATTTCCTGCCGCTTAGTTATTAGAATCTCTGTTTATTTTCATGTCTAATCTCCTTAATCCCATTCTATAGAAGATACAAGAAGAAGCAAATAAATATAAGTGACTAGAAATGGTCTGGATAAAAAAATATTAAGAATAAATTATGCCTAGTGAGAATTATATTGCCACAGTAAACTTAAAATATAGACAACAGATGTCGTTGTGTGGTAATTTCTGCTAATATTCCTCACTTATCATTCTTTATTTTCACAAATTTTGTAATCGTAATCATCGCAAGAATCTAATATACTTAGATTAGAAATTTAGCTGACAAATAACGAGAAGAAAAGAGTAACGTAATAAATACTCTCACACATGAAAAAAAAAATTCTAGATTTCTGTGTGTATTTATTAAACAACTCTAGCGAGATATATTTTTAGTTTCAAGCAATAAAGATAGCTAAATATATTTTTTAAAAATAAACAAGTTTTACACTATTATATTAAACAGCTATTAAGTGCCAAAAAGAGTTATAGTCGTAAAAATTGTTTAAATATTAAAAAAAATTGAATAAAAAGTACCTTACCAAGGAAAATAATTGTATAAGAATCTTGGAATATAATATTGCTAGTCAATATATATATATATAAATATATATATATATATATATATATATATATATATATATATATATATATTTACATTTTTTACTCAAAATTATCATCAGACAACCATAACAAATTATTTATATTTTTCTAGCTTATATAGAAGGAAAAATGCTTGCAATAAACTATTATGAGTTATTTTCGAACAAAAGTAAAACGAAATGCAAAATTAACAAATTGAAAAACGCTGTCAGAAAAATATATAAAAATCTGGGAAAAGTAAAATCTTTATAGCGTAAAAAAATAACAATAAAAGATGCTTTTAAATAATGAAAAACAAAAATCAGTTCCTCAGAATTTTATAACTCATAATCATAAAAGTTATCCAAATCTATCTAAGCGCACTTGTATTTTTTAGGCTTCCTTTTCTGTAAGCAATTTCAGAAAAAGATGAGGAACACAATACATCAAAAATGGTTTTTAAGGGTCTGTATGTAAGTTTATATCTCGATACAGCTGAATTTGACCATCGGCTCATAAAATGTGTGCAAGGGTGCCCCGAGATAAACTTTTCTATGAAATCGTTCTAAGGGCAATAAAAGCATTCTTGATAAGGCAATTTATTTGTAAATGAAGCCCGCTTATGAGAGGTGCTAGAAATGTTCCATGAGAAATTTATTTATGGTATGTAAAGAATAAAATTTAATGAAGTTTGGATTAGGATTGAATTTCTAATGGGTGATTTAAATATATGACCTTTCAGCTTATAAGACTCCTCTTTTAACTTGACACTCGATATTTTTATCCTTTAATGTATGCTTATCGTAAAACTAAATTATTCTTTCTCGGTTATGATCATTAAATATGATCATTAAGTATGATGAATGCTTAGGTTTCTATTGTACTGGCACTGTAATATATATCTGTAACCAATGGAGAAGACAAACAAGTCCAGATGAGGCTGTCACGAAATATTAATGAGGTTTTCTTCGTAAGTTAATAATAAGTTTTGTAATACAATGGTATATGAACATTTGAGAGTTTTAGAAATTTGGCACAAAATTTTCACGTAAGCGTGATTTTGGCTTTCGCTTAAATAATCTATTGTGAATCATCATAATCTAATTTTTAATCTCGATTGTTTTAAGCAAAATTTTTGTTATGCATTTATGAATAACTTTATTCATTGTAAATTTTAAAACTTCTGCTTTTAACAATTATTAAGGGGTTCTAAATGTAAATTTTTTTAAATCGATTTTCATTTCTTCTATTTTTATTTTATATACAATTTCATTTAAGTGTTATTACCTTTTGGAAAGATGAAATTGTTTAAATAATGTTCGAAAAATTTCTAATTTATAAGAATACTTGCTCCGAAAAATTTCCCAAGATTTCCCAAAAACCTTTTATACCGACAAAATGGAAAAATTATTAAGTTAGTAATTAACATTAACAGTGTTATGGTATTGATGATATTATACTTTGAATACAATGCATTTTATGATGAATTATTTAAGTAAGAGAAACTTTTTTCATAATGCTGAAATGTAATGTCTCTAATATGAAAAAGATATTCGAGAATATTTTCTAGATAATGAGCAGCAATATTTTTAAAAATTACAAATGATATGAAAAATATTGCATCATGTTTACTTCTAAGGAAAACTTTCATTATTTTAAGAATGTGACACTCTAAAATATACTGCCCTTTCTTATAAAATACAAGGAAATTTTAGCCCAATATCGATGAAATTGCTGCATTCAAATCTGTATGGAGATAGATGACTACCTCTTCTTGATTATTGGGATGTAACTATCAAAAATAATTTAAAAATTACATTTGTAAGGTCAAAATATTCAAATTCAAAATATTTTAGTTAAAATGGAATTGCAATGTATTTTGCTGTAACACCTTTTAAATTTTTTTCAAGTAAGTTGAAAAATCAATCGAAACGCCAACAATTTTTTTGCATTTGAAATCTCATCAGCTGTGAATCAGTTCGAAATGAAAATTATAAATTTCTAGAGCACTTGCATTTCTCTAAAAATAGAGGGATGTAAACAATTCTATTTCGAGCACATACTAAGACACATTCTGAGACAACTCTTCTTAATTTTTAACCACGGTCCAGCGACGAGTTTTACACTTGAGTTGTCACCCTTCTATCTAAACTTCTTAATGCTAGCGGAAGGACATTAGGTCGTGACTAGTTAATTCTCACTGTAGTTGTTTATCTGTCTTGTGTTACTAAATTTTCTCAGTTTAATTCTATATGTAGGAAACGGATAACAATTGATTAGAGAGTTTCTGTTTATAATCCCAAAATGATGATAATAAATTCATAAAATATTTACAGTGCATTAAATAGACACGTTTTGAAGTGTATGTACAGCCTTAAGACTAAAAGAATGTTTTAGATTGATATTAAAATCATACATATGTAAATAAAATATTTTAAAAATAATAAATAAATTTCAAAAATTCATGTTTAATATAATAAAAGTGAGGTTAAAAAATATTTTGAAAGATTGCATAATAATAGATGGAAATTAAAATTCTGTGAAGAAAACGTAATGAGAGACATACGTTATAAAAGAAGTTAACAGATAATTTAAATAAAATAATATTTATTAGGTGTTATAATCAAAAAATATAAGTAGAATCTTCTTAACAATCCTATGCAATGTGTTGAATAAATTGCTTTTTAGGTGATCATGATGAAATTATAGAAAATTTAGTTTTTATTTTACATTAAAAAAAAAATCAAAGTAATTTGAGTATTTTTTTTTGAATAATCTTAAAGTGTGAACTGATTATATATACATCATATGTTCATGTGTATATAAAATAGATACAAACTGATTATTCTTAACTTTTCAATAATTTTTTTTTTTTTGGAATTAGATTTTGGATAATGAATATTTTCCTATTGATGATAATAAGAAATATTTTACTTTTTTTTTCTGAAAACGCATTGAAAAGTTGGTTCAGAATCTGAAACAACGTAATATAAAAAAGTGAATCATTTTACTCGATAACATTACAAAATAACAATTCTTGTATGAATTGCGAAACGACCTGCATATTTGCATTTATGTGGAAAAACCAAAACCAAGAACCTGTAATACATTTAGAAATCTAAATACCAGATATGCGTATTCTTGGAGTATGGTAAAACGTTCTTCGTGTATGGTGAAGAAAAAACACCATACAATAAAAATGGTGTTTTTTCTTCTTTATTACTGAAGATATCATAGGAAAAACCAGTTTATGTACTGGCTAAATTTGGTGTTCAATCATTATGCTAATGAAGATATTGAATGTCTGCCACATCTCATAACAATAGAAGACTTATGGTTAGACTCGGGTGGAAATGCTGAACGAAAATGCTTCGGAATAATAAAAGAAAAACGAACAACAGCTAACAGTAATAATCTTGAAGAAAATAAAATATATTTAAGCACAATTCAAGGGAGCAGAATGGAAAATTAATAAAAATAAAAGGCATTTTGATATTTATATGTAATTTAAAAGAATTTAATTTTTTTACAAATTTTGTAAAAATTGAAGTTTTAATTGGACATTAGAATCTTAATTTTATTTGACTCAAGGACTTTAGTTATGAACAAAATATTGTACACAAACTGTTCTGATATTATACTCTTTGTGGCAATGGTTAAAATAATAATAGTTATTAAAAATTAATTGTGTGTGTAAAATTTTTAAATTAATTTTAAAAGTGTACTGTTGTTGAATGGTAAAATAATTTATGCAAAAAGCATTTTTCACAAATTCTAATTTTATAAAACACAAGAAGCTTGATACAAACACATTAATTTGTATTTTATGATATTTTAGTTTTAAAAAACTAAACTATTTATTATTAAAAATTCATTTATATTTAATGATTTAATAAAATTGATATTTTAATGAAAGGACATCAAAAGAATGAGATATCAAATTTAATTTAAATGAAGGGGAGTGAAAATTGAAGTATTAAAATAAAGTAATTCTTTCTTTCCTAAAATCGTTTAATTTAGATAGAATCTTGCTTATTTTAAGATGAGTATCATGTTTAATTAGTGGAACCATAGTATCTAATTAATTCGCACATCATTTAAAAATAATGCAACTACTCATGTTTAAAGTGAATCATAAATTCCTTTATTTTCTAAACAAAAAATAAGCTCTTTTACTCTCTTTTTGGTGGAGCTGTCGATTTATAAATAATGGATGAGGAGAAACTTGCTTATAAATATTTTAATAAAATCTCCTTAAATATATGAGCTATTATGATATTTCTATCTTATTATCTTGCAAACCACATATATTATTTAATAAATAAAATAATATTTCATGATCAATTGTTGCTTTCATTCAAATATCAGTCATTATTAAGATTATTAATATCTTTCAACAATATAAAATATTTTTTCTTAAAAAATTGAGTAATTTTAAGTATATCTTACTGTGGAAAATATTAACTTCCATTATTAGGAAATACTTATAATAATATGTAATTGAACTTTCTACATTATAATGAGATTTACGTAGTTAATAAAAATTAATACATTATGTATATTCATTTGAGCATTTTTTATTATTTATAAGGCCAATTCGAAAATTTTCAACTTAATGTCATATTTAACAAAAGTTTTTTTTTTAGTAAAAATAAAGTAATTTTATTAGAATTTTTAGAAAATGAAATTCTTATTTTGAATAAGTAGGTCTTTTTACGAGCACAATTTTTATAATGCATTTTTCATACTTTTATAGAACTGTCATAATTTGTTTCAATGAATACTGTTTTCATTAATAAAACTAATTACAAAATTTTATGTTCCTTGAGACAAAACTGTTATTATGAGGGACATCAAACACTCTCACAGTTGCATGTTCATCAAACTTTCGTGAACGCAATAGTGCATTAAAAATGAAATACAACATTGGGAAAAATGTTTATTCTATTATATCCACAAACATATCTCGAAACACATACTGGTATTTAAGAGTTAGAAGGGTGCAAAATCAGAAGAACTTCCAAGAACTTGCTTTGACTAAAGGAGCATGAGGAAGGCAGAAATGCTACATCCATCTCCCTTAATTCAACAGGGGTTGGGATCGAGCATGAGACATTTCGCTTTGTAGAAAGCGGTCTTGTCACTAGACATTGCGATTTATAACATTCTCTTCAAACATTAGGTCATTAAATCATAGCTTCTGTAGATAAAATTCAGAAATTTTACAATACTATGTGTGCACGATACATAATATTTTTATCAAAAATTTAAGATCTATGTAATTAGTCTTGCTTACAATTTGACACATATCTTTATCAACAAAAGATAATTTGTAAAGCTGCCTCACTAAGCTAGAGACAAACTTTGCATTTTGATTTGATCAAATATAACAATGATATAATTTAAGTATATAACTATAAAAATGTGATAAAAATACTTAGAAAAAGTAATTAACTTATATTTCTTTAAAATTATCATAAAGATCGTTACTTTTTAAATCTATTGGGAGTTTCTTGATCAGTAAGGTTTTATGTGTATTTTTATAATGCTTATTTCGTCTAAGAAGAATTTGGTGAAATTCCTATAACATACCTTAAGGAGATTGCTTCCCTGTTAATAAAGTATAATTTTTCTTATTACTTTCCAATAATTCACGCCATGGGATTCGCATTTCGGCCAAGGCAGAAAAAATAATTTATGCTTCATCTCAGGTAGTACTTCTAGGCCCTTCGAGCTAAGTGTTTTTAACTTTTTTGACTGTTTATCAATTTTCACAACTCATTCAGAGAACACTGAGAATTTCTTTTGGTTATTTTGATATTTTCTTATAAAATAAGTGAAAACAGATTGAAAATCAGTGTATTGACAAAGTCTATTGTTTTAGAAACGTTCTCTCTTCAAAGAATTTCATGGCTGATTATGTCCGAGAATTCCTACAAAACTTCTTGATGATTTTAGATGAGATGAAACGTGATTACAACAACGGTATATTATGCTCATGTGAAAATGCATGATTTTTTATATTTTTTAAAATTTGTTTTAGTTTTACAATTTCTACTTGATTGTTTCCATGAAATCAAATTGAAAAATTATCAAATCTAAATCTCTTCTGTTTACGATAGTTACTTGATGGACTATGGAATTCGAATTCATATTTATACATTTTGTACATTTGAAAATCAAAATATTAATTGTATGATTCTTTAAATTTTAACAGCATCATTCCTCCTTCCCCCCAGACTGTAGAAGTATTTAATATTTGTCTTCATATGTATTTTTTATATCTCTGCATATCAAATGAAAATGTATTTATTTCAAAAATTAGTTTTTAAATTAATTTAATAATTCTTTCACATTTGAAGAGAAATTGAAGATCATTTTTTTAAGTAAAGTTCTTTGATTTTAAAATATCTGATCCGTGTGATTATTTACAATTTTGAAAAGTTCAATGAAGTCAGAAAAATGCCTTATTACGATATTAAATATTTTGGTGTTTTACTGTTTTCAGAATATGTCTTTTAAATCTAAAAAAAAAAAGTTTTTCCAACTAAACAGTTACAATTTTACGTTTTTAGATGTTTATTTATTTTGAAACACATACGTTAACGTTCAGTTTTTTTTTCAATCTTACTACAGATTATTTTCCTTGAATTTAATCGAAAAATTACTTGCTAGTGACTTTAAAGTCTCGTTATGTTTTTACTTTGGTATTAAAAGGTTAAGCAAGTCATTTAATTAACAATGAAGATGAGGCAAGCACAACTACGTTTAGCACATCTAAAAGAAGAAAATTCTCATTGGATGTGTATTCAAATTTTATATGCAGTTCCAGTTTCTATATAAATTTTATACTTTTATTCATAAATTTGCATCACGTAATATATGCAATTATTTTTTTGTTGAGGAATAGAACTTCAGGTTTTCATTTAATTAAAAAGGTAATGTCTTATATTTAGTTTGGTAATAAAAATGCATAACAAAATAAAAAAAATAATGCAACTTGTATTGGAATTTTATTTTACCAAACCTCCAGGTGACTAATTAAATAAGTTAACAAGTATTAATTTTACAAACATGAAAATTTACTGGCTCCAGATTTGAAACTAGTACTGTCTAGTACAGAACACCTAAATCTTAATAACCTCGAATTAGAAAAATAAAGATCGGTGAGAGAAGTATATGGAGAAAGATTTAGGCCTGGAACATCTGCTGTAATATGTTATGATAGAAAACATTTTTTATAAGTATTTTATTATCCATAATAATTATATATATTATTATAGATAATATTTTCTAGATAATAAATTCTCCATCATATTAACTATCATTTTATTAAATATATATTTATGTGTCTGTTTTGAAATATTTCATAAATTAATTTAGAAATTATTTAAAACGAATGAATAATTGAATTTCAAGAAAAGTTATAAAATATAACTGAATTTTAATCTATTTGTTTCTTCTAATTTTAACTCATAGAAACTAAAATTGAAACATGTTTTGCTTTTTATATTTATACGTGAAATGAACCAAACATTTCTGAAACTTTTCTTTCTTAACATAAATGTTAAAAAAAACAGTTTTTCATAATTTTTATGGTATAATTTTAGTGGATATATTAAAAATTTCAACAAAAAGTATATATTTTTTGAATAACATTGAATAAACACCTTCGTTCAAAATGAATGCTGTTCTTTACCATAGTTAAGTTGGATACATTATGACCAATAGAAAAAGCGTATATTAACTAACTTAACACCCTCTATTAATGTCGTTCATAGTTGGAAACGGAAAGAAATTTTAGATATAAGCACACTATTTTTCATTCAATATGTATACATTTTTAAGTTCATACAAGCAATACTTCTATGAACTTGTATACTTGTATGACATATTTAACATATTTCTTTTTACATTAATATATTTCTTTTTACATTGTTTTAAGTAATACTTAAAACAATGTAAAAAGAAATATGTTAATGAAAAAACAAAAAATAAATTTTTTCATAATAACTTATTTGTGTTTTATTTTACATATATTATATTTACACCATATATAAATTTTATTTACATTGTTATTTATATTGTTTCTACATTGTACGTATTATTATTTTATATTTAAAAAAAGTAACACTTGTTTTTATAAGCGGTATTTTCTTACAAATAACATTTTTAAATTTCAGAAATATTATATATTCATGTAAAAAAATAGTTTCAAAACTTATGGATGTATTAAGAATAGAAACTTTGAAACTCAATTTTCTGAAAAGAGAAATTTTGAGGTTAATTTTCAAAATTTATAGGAAGCTTGGCACTGAAGTAATTTGATGTATATTTTTGTTATTCGTTAAATAATTAAATTATTTAATAAATCTCTCATATTTCATATGCAAGCATTTCTAAGTGGTTTAATTTTTTAGATCACTTAAAATATTACAAACTACCATTATAAAATAGATTATTTGTAATTTTCAAAAGCGTGCACATTTAAAATGCAACACACTATTCTGAAATGTGTTTTTTTTTTTTTTTTTTTATTTTTTTTTTTTTATCTGGAAAATGACAAAAGGGCTTATATAATATGTGATATTTAAAAATTGACAGTTTTTTTCATATTATCAAAAAAATAATTAAAACACTTATTTAAGACACGAAATTTTTAATACTTGCCTATTTATGTATCAATAATAATTTAACCAACATATGAGTTTGGCTGACATCCGAAGCTATTGATTTAACAAAGTAATGTGTTATGATTTAAGCTGTCAAAAGATTTCCTAACTTTAATTAAAATGGAGGCATTTCAAAATTTCAGATCTTTGACAAGAGCTCGTGAACAAGATCACCCACATTTATCCCTAATGCCTAATTGATGATCAACTAACTCATATATTAAATGTCATGTAAGAAAATGCTTAAAGTATTTTAGGCAATGAATTCCTAATAATTGCTTTTAATGGTGCTTTTATTTCGTATTCAAGCTTTTCACCAAACTATTTATGATAGACTTAATCATAGGACGACCTGAAGAAGATAGCCTCAGAACTTCAGCAAAATGACGTAGTTATAATGTTCAGATGACAATACTAGTAAATATCCTCACTACATGAAAGAAAAAAGAATGATTACTGCTGATGATATCATAAAATTCTAATCGCAAATATGACAGGCATCATTACTTTAAGATACTTCTATATAATTTTAAGATAACCTTTTATTTTAGACTTTAAATAAAAATTCATATTAGAAATTTAAAATAAAATACAAGTAAAGTACAAAATGATGTGATAGTTTAGAAGGAAATAAATTATCTATTTATGTGTAGATATTAAATATATCTATATTGGGTGTTGCCAAAAACTATCGATGTGGCTTTTATGACCATAAATTCGTGGAATATATTCTCTATCTAGTGCTATATGATTAAGTTTCTAAAATGAATGTAACTAATAAATACACGTAATATTTTTTCTTTACTGCGGTATAGTGGAAATAAAAAAGTAATTTTTTTGTTGATAGATCTGATTTACTAGCAGTCTTTGTGATATAAATTATATATAAAAGTTCATTATACTAAAATCGTTTTTCAATCGTATTTGTACTATATCAATGAAAATGTGGAATAGTTAGAAATGTCTTGTACACTGCGAATTTGGAGTCGAACTCCAAATAGAAAATATTGATGTGAATGTTTTTAACAATATCTAAAAGTTATTTTCTTTTGTTTCAGTTAAATATTTCTCCATATTGACATTAATTGCGCAATATTCTATTCTGATAATTCTTCAACTCCTGATTTTAAAATGTAGCTCAAATGCAACGTATGTACAAAGCTGTGAATTCAATTAATGCTACATTCTTTTATTTATGTTAATATTTATTTGGTAGTGTTTAAGTATATAATTTGAAAGTAGTTAAAAACAGTAAACAGAAAAGTACAGTCTAACAGAAAAAGTATTCGCTAAAATTAAAAATTCATCATAGTTCTATTTCTTTTTATTCTGGAAATAACTTGAGTTCTCTCTCCAACTTTAACGTCTCCCGTCAAATTATTTTTCTTTAAAGGTTACTATTATAAATTCTTTTCACCAAAGGAAGGACCTACTTTTTGGTTTTTAAGTAAAATATACTAAAAATAATAAAATCTCAATTGTTAATTTGAAAGTATATTATATCACTGTAAACATGGTATAAGTCAGAAATTTGTTTACTTCTAAATTTGCATTAGAAATAATTTTGTACTTTTAGGTGATTTGAATATACCAGCTTCTTATGGATAACGTGATGCTATCACTCTTAAGCAATATCAAAGAATTGTTTTCCGCAAATGAATAGTTTGGGATGCGAGTTTAGTGATTTCATTTAATAGTTTCGGAATCTATTGAGTTTAAACTGAATATAGCTAACACAAATCTTTTTTTCACAAATTAATGAAAAGTTAAAATGCGTCATATTTCAAATGAAACATTCTATAAATTTTTGTATAATAAAGAACATTTTTGGATCAAAAATATAAAATTACTAATTCAACAATTTTCAGCTTAAAAAGGAAGCGTTTTAATGTTCAACATACGTATATTAAATGAGAAAATAAGTTCCATAAGAAGAAAAAGAAACTTTTCAATGAAAAATTTTCATATGGAAAAAAAAATGAAATTAATTTTAAAAATTACTTCAATGACAAACTATATTAAATCTGATAGTAATCACTAATTCATAATGAAATGTAGAACTTATAAGTTGTATGGTTGTGACTATCCTATCCTATAATGGTTGTGACTATCCTATTTTGAAAAATAAAATTTATATCAATTTTTCCTCATTCGATTTAATACGTAAGAATTACCTGCTATGTATTATATGTGTATAATGAAATTATATACGTATTATAAGAGTATAACTAGTATATATATATATATATATATATATATATATATATATATATATAT
>JAPDSC010026891.1:364819-465895 GCA_026290005.1 Latrodectus geometricus
TATATATATATATATATATATATATATATATATATATATATATATCGTTATAATACATTTTATTTAAATTATCATTAAATTAAAAAAAATTATCTTCTACTCTAATGAGTACAATAATATATTCTGATATATCATTAGTGAATCATTTAGAATAAATTAATTAATTCCATAGTTGCTATTAGTACATCAATTATAACAAACAATGTTTTTGTTGAAATCTAATATTATCTTATATTTGAAAATTCTTCTTTTTGCCGATGGAGTAATACAATTAAAATTTCCATTTTTTGAATTTGACAAAATTAATGCTTATAAGCTTATATTATCATAAGATATTATACATTTTCATTGTTTGATAGTTAAATCTAAAATTTATGTTAAATTTTTGTATTTAAAAACATTTGATTATAATATTTGAATTTAGTTACTTGTAAACTAGCAGATAATATGAATAAACGATCTTATTTTTATATTTGTTAAAATAGTATATAAATAAATTATTTGAATTCAGTAACTTTCGATATTTTTATTTTAAAATATATTATACATGAAATTTAATGATTGATTTACTACTAAAGAGATAGTCACGTAATAATCTTTCATTTTCATTTCTATATGATTTTACTAAAATGTTCTATATAATTAAATCAATAATAAAAAATGCTCTAAATAATTAGTTTGGGGAAAAAGTTATCCATTATTTTTTCGGTAGACGTCTGTAGTGATCACTATCTCGTGAGGTATCTATCAAACAATTTCAAATTTATGCTCATTGGAAAGGTGACATTTGACACTAAAATATTCTCTTGCAGTTTTTTGTTTGATTAATTCAATTATGAGTACAAGGTTTTAAAATTAGAAGACAACAAACATGAAATTCGATACATATTAGTTTTTCTTTTATAATGGCGAAAATGCTAACCAGGTGGCTAAAATTGTGAAAGGTGTTTATCACCCTATATATGACTGTAACAACCAGTTACGCACAATTTTGGTTTCGTCGATTCCGTTGGGGTATTTGGATGCTAAAGATGCACCTCGCATGGATACAACATCGTCGAGAATGTCTATAAAATATCAAAAATTATCAAACTTGACAGCATGTCAGCAGTCGTAGCTTTGCACAAGTCCTAAAAATCTACATGAAAACTGTTTTAAACCTTTTTACAAAGCAAATCTGAAAGAAGTTACAAAAAATTCACGTAAAAATAATGGATTTCTTTTTCCCCAACCTAATATTATAGCTAAAAATTCTTGATTATTTTAGGAGTCATGTTAATTAATGTAGTTTTATTTAAAAATATTATCTAACATGGGGGAATCTTAAATACAATGTTTAAATGTAAGCCTAAGACTATAAATTAATAGTTATTTTATAAATTAGGATATTTTTATTCGTGTATGTATATTTTATAAATTATGATATTTATATGAAACATATATGTCACTTTTATTATTATTTGGTTTTTATCATTAATTATAAATGAACAGAACTTTTTATTATTAATGACAGTTTTATTGATTTAATAATTCGCGACTCTTGCAACCAGCGATTCGTTCCTCTATTCATTTAATGATATAATTTGAAACATTGATTATAACATCAACTTTAAATGAACTTTTAAACCCAAACACCGTTTTAAGGTTTACAGAAAAAGTTTCTCTAGCGTAAAGAAAAGAATTGATGATAAAGTAAATAATACATAACATGAAGGAAATCATGAATGGCACAAAAATAAATTCCTTTAATAAAATTAAATTATCAGCTTAACTTGTTGGGATTTCAATTAGATTTGAAACTTATTATTTTATGTAAAAACTATATAAGAAATCATGAAATGCAATGCACTATGATTGTGAAACCAATAATAAGCCTCCTATACCAAAAAGTCAAGAACAGAAATATTTGAAATTGCAGGTAGATGCTTATGTCTATTTAAAATTAATACACTTGTATATGAAATTATTTGATCGGTAAAAGTTAATAAAATGATAAAACAAGTTATATTTTAAAAGACAAAATGAAAAATGTAAAAGACAAAATCTATAATATTAAATGTCTTTTTAAAAACACGAGATATTGTCATTGAAAATTAATAAAATTTTAAGAAAATCAATCATCTGAAATGAATAAAGCAAGAGCATGGATTTTTTTAAATGATTTTAATGATTAATCATTTTATATTCGAAAACATAAAATGTTTGAAACCCGTGTTTGTTTGTCCAAAGGAATCAATAGAAAACTGCTGTGAAAGAGTAAAACTTTAAAGGAAAACTCTTAAATTTATAGAAATCAAAAATTGTCAAAATCAATTGAATAAAATGTATCAAAATAATGTTTTAAATTTAAAATTTAAAAACATTAAATATCTGAAAGCATTAAATGTATAGCAGAAAAGTTATATATACTGATTTTTAAAAGGACTAAGCTTCTAACCACAAACGGCTCCTATACTAATTAAATTCAAAATGAAACAGATACTAAGAACTTAATATATATTTTAGTTAATACTATTATTAATGTGAATTTAAAAACGTTAAAATGAGTGAAATTTTATATTCGGATAATATTTCAAATCTAGTATTTAAAAAAATTGATGTTTGTTTGAAGATATGTAATATACTAGTCATTTGGAACAATTAATATTCAGCTTTTCATCAATATCTACGATAAGTATTTTCTTAAAAAAAAAACTAAAAATGGAATGATTGTTAGTTTATTTCTCCTCAAAATTACTTTTAAATCCCATTCTAATTGTTAAGAGCCAAGTTTATCTTTATTTTGTTTAAAAGAATTCTAAATGCAAGTCAAATATAGTAACTTTCGAACAGGAGAAACTGAATGGGGGAAATTAAATACTGTCACTCTTAACTTCTTGCAAATGAAAATTCTGATTAATTGCTCAGTTACATTACGTACATTATGTTCAAGAAATAAATACTGTTAATTTGGGAAAAAACTGTAATTAATGAAAACTAATTTTTTTACTTTATAAAAACTTTTCCACTTATAAAACCTATTTACTTATGTTAACTTCAGCTAATAAATATTGTTTTATTTAATTATTTTTATTATTTAGAAATTCATTGCTGTTATGCATGCGTATGCTGCGTAGATGTATTGATTAATTAATTAGATGTTTGATTTTCTAACTCAAAATTAAGAGTGGAAAGCTGATTAGGTTTATGTTGAAAAGTTCAAATGTAATTTGCAAGTGTGTAAGTCAAGTAATAATTTTAATGGAATGTGACATTATAATATGTATGTTAATCGTTATTTGCGTTGCTAGCAAGAAAGGTATGCTTTTGAAACATATTTCATTTATTATTTACTTTCAATCATGATTTTAAAGAAACGTTTTATGAGGATTAAGAATTTCTGGTATTGAAAATATGAATTTTATTCCATATCATAGAGCAATAAAATAAATTCATCTGATTTTATTATTTCAAACAAAAATATCCATTTTTACTTAAATGTTTTTGACTATTTTTTTTAAATTTAATTCATAAATTTGCTCTCAGATAAGAAATTTCTATTTTTGAGAGTAAGGAGTTTGTAATATTTACTTGATTATGTTAGAAAATATTGCTTTTGAAGAATTACGGTTCTAATTTTATGTCTTTGACTGATTTCATTGCGACTCCCTAAAAATTTTATATCTTGTCTAAACTTTCTTCATTTATATAAATCCTTATAGTGTTTGGAATGTATAAAAATTTATTTTTAGCAAATTTAATAATAGTATAATGCATGCAGTATGTAGTATTTAAGCAAATTTAATAATAGTTTATAAAGAATAGTAATCACATTTTATCACAAATAATTTATCTTAAGTAATTAATATGAGATATAGCAATATTTCTTCAAATTTTAAAATTTTTTTAATGTAAAAAGGAAAATAAAAATTACGATTAAATGTTATGCATTTGGTTTCGAAAGAATTTTAGAATCACCTAACAATGAAAATCAAAATAAAAACAATAATTGTTTTCAATAAATAAAATTTCAATGAATTTCATTAATTGATAAAATATAAAATTATCATAATAAAATGTAAAACAAATTATAGACTTGTTTTAAAAGATAAAAAATTTACATTTCTTTTCACTATATTCGAGTGTCATTAGAAATTGGAAATGATTAATAATCAAAGAAAATAAGACTTGTCAAAAATAAATCAAAAGTTTTGAATTGTATTATTTTATTTCTTTTCAAGTTGGGGCAAACATTTCGTAATATCTTTAGATTGGTTTTTCTAATAAATGAATTGTAAGAAAAACCTCATCTTCTTAAATGTATAAAAACATATTTCTTTTAAATATTCATAAATTGAGAAATATGAAACAATCGTTTTAAATTGAACAAAAATTCTCTAAAATGATTAATTATCTATCTATTATAAAAAAGATAATTAATGAACAATGTCTTAAATTATTCTATTCTTTTCTTTAATTTTATTATCAGAAATTAAACAATCTCTTTCAAATAGATTACTAAATTTAATTAAATGACTATTATAGTTGTGTTATTAAAATGTGATTTAGCCTATATTAAACATGGGAGATTTTTCAGCACAGCTTTTCATTAATCAGTTGAACTATTAAAACTAGTGGTAACTTGTCTAACCCTAATATATTTATTGACTGTGAAAATAAATGCATATATTTGTTTTGCATAAACTGGTATATACTGAAACATATTATAAAAAAATTAACAATATAATGAAAACATATATAATAAAAAATATATAATATAATATTGGTCTCTATTTTTCCTTTGTTTGAAATATTAACATTGAAAATTTAAATTCTTATTTATAATTTTTGTTAATGAAATGACTATAAAAATGATTTAAAAAACGAAATTATGGTAAACATAAAAAGTTCAAAGAATCCAAAATATGCTTGCAACGATGGTATGAATTTTTAACGTTATTTAAGGCACATATTAAATTTTATATCTGCTTGTTAAACTTCTAAGCAATTTGGATTATGAGCAGTTTAACTTTTTTAAGAAATTATTCTCATTTGAAAAATTCAAATTCTTTTATTTTGACATTCAAACCATCTTTCTAATTGCAAATTGAGCTTTTAAAGTTTTAATAAAACTGTCTCTAATTTATAAAAAATTACTATAAACATAATTATAAAAATAAAATAGTTGTAATGATTTATTTTCTCATTAAAAAATCAATGTTTTTGTTTTTTATCCTCAAACATTATTTTTACTTTTATTCATGAATTAAGCTAAAAATTTTAATAAAATTCTCATTGATTTATTTTTTGTAATATAAAGTGACAATTATTTAATTAGGTTTTAGTTTCTGATCTCAAAAATTAAAATTCCTTATTTTTGATTGTCACAGCTTATTTCGTTCTTCAATGTTAACATTTGGAAAACGCTAATAAAACCCTCATTTATTTATAACAGTTTAGTTTTTTTAAAAAGCTTTCTTCACTTAAATGCTAAACTGATTAAATTTCATCTATTAATGATTTTTTATTACTCCATTACTTTTTAATGTTTTAAATTTTCCAATTCATTAAGAGTAAAAGTTTCCGATACACTTGTAACAGCCAGCGGGAAAGTTATTTGATTTCAGAAATATGTATTAAACTGATGTGAAAACGAGAAATTTATTAAAAATGATAAATATTCAAATTTAATTGTTCATTTATCGAAGTATTCAAAATAACTAAATCTATCATGTTATAATTTTTCTTAAAAGTTTATAAAACCACTAGTTAAATAATCATTTTATTAAAACAGAAAATTTCAAACAAAGTTTATTATATTATTTCATCGAATAATTCTGAATACTATTTTTTTAAAAAATAGTTTCAGAAAAAGTACTTCTAAAACTTTATAAAACTCAAGTTTTACATTATTAGAAGAGTAAGTAGAACAGTTATTGCAATGTTATATCATGTAAGTTGTTTTCATTTAATTTTTGGTTAAAAATGGAATTTATATAGACAATTTTTTCTGTCTGAGCTTTAAAGTATAGATTGGATGTTTGAGTTTATTTGTACTGATACTGATAAAAAAATGTTTTGTTATAAAGTAATTAAATAATGTCAGAGAAGTAATAACTTTTATAAAACAAAAATGTAACCAACAATCACTTACATTAACTGACTGTGACATCCGGTGTTGGAAGAAAGTCTGGAAATTCTTCAGGATATGACAGCCCTTTGATTCCTAGCGATGCTACTGATCAAATCGCTCTAGAAGGAAGGATTTTCTCTTTTTAGCATATCCTCATCCCAAATGACGTAGAGGACAGGAGAAATTTCATCCTTGGATACGGTTTCTGCTGCGTAACGCCATCTGCTGTATTGTTTTGATACTAAGGCAATGAGGCTTTGCTGAGAAAGCAATTTTCTTTGATGTCCGCATCGTTGGTTTATTTTTTTACAATCTCAACTTAGGCTCTAAATATTGGAGCAGTCGAAATTCATTCAAAGAATATGTTTGTATATAAGGGAAGAAAAACAAAATAAGCAGTTTTTTTGATGCAGTGTTTAAAAATCAATTAATTTCCCTATATAAATTTCTGACTCTATTTAAGAATTAAACATTTTGCATCCTTTGAAGTTTTTGGTTTGAAGAAACAATTGAAATAAGCAGATCTAGTTATTTAAACTGTTGAGAATACTAACATCAGTAAGTGATTTTCCATTTGTGAAAAGAGAATAAAATGAATCAATGAAGTTAATATTTTTATCAATTTTTAATTTTACTGAGATTAATGAAGCAAGTGTGCAAATTTGATAAAATAATTATTTGAATTTTAAAAGTTAGAAATACTGAAATTGAAACAAATAATCGAATTTTTTTCAGAATATTAAATTGTATTACGAAATATTAACCCTTTTTTGTAAAATTGAAATGGAAGGTTAAATATTTTATTTAGTTTCAGAAAATAAATATTAATTCCAGGAAATTATTTTTAGAATCTGAAATTTTTGAAATAAATAATTTTAATATTATTCAAATCAGGTACATATTATTAAAATTATTAGTTGCAAAAATTATTATTAAAAGAAATTTGAAAACTATTTTCTTCATTAAAGTTATTGAATAAAATAATTTGTGTAAATAAAGTAAATGATTATGTGGTTATTTATTCAATGAATCATAGAAATCCCATTCAAATACCGATACTCAGCTTCAGTGTATTTCTGAAGATTTAAATCAATTATTTGAATTAAACTATAGTTTATTTATAAATTTAAAGTTTGAAATTGTCTTCATTTACTCTACTAAAGGGTTATTAAAGAAGGAAGAAAAGTTTTGAAAATCATAAGATAAGAATTACTTCCATTAAAACAAGAAATTAATTGATATGGAAGTTTTTTATTCTCAAATACTTCAAAGTTCTTCCTAACATTTTTTTTAAATAAAGTATTTAATTTCGAAATGTTAATTTATGTCCCTTCAAATCCCAAACTCATTAATTTCTACTTTTAATTGAAACAATTAACAAAATAAAGTTTTGCTGATGAAGGAAAAGAAAGAAAGAGAGGAAAGTTTCAAGCTCCAATGGCTGTTGAAATTTAAACAAGCAATTGTGTGAAATATATTCTTTTATTTCAGCAAAACTAAGACAAATAGAGTTGTTAAAGAATGATTAATTGAGAATCAATAACGTATTTTATTGTCACAGAATACAATTAGAGTCTCTCTTCCCTATTACAATCCTTTGTTCAAACAAATTAAGAAAGATGTGCTTATCAACAAATGATACTTTATTTTTGCAAACAGGTAAAAACAAGTAAAACTATATATTTATTCTTATTCAGCAGTTTAATAAGGGTAAAAATTGAAAAATTATTAGAATATTAGCAATTGATAATTTTTTATTAAATGCTTATCAATGAATTGGTTGTAGGAAATTATATTTGCTGCTATTTTCTTAGTTCATTAGCTTTTTTCATTAGTTCATTGCTATTTTTATTAGTTTCGTTTTTTTATTAGTGGTTTATTATTATGTTAGCTGTGTAATAAATAATAGCTAAATAATCATTAGCTGTGTAAAATAGTTTCGTTCTCGTAAATTCTCTTATGAAAAATTGGCTTTTAAAAATTTTGTAATTGTCATATCTTGAAAATTTTCAACCACATTTAAGTTATCTCATTCTTATTTTACTCACAAGTGGAATGTCCTTTCGGGCACAAAACAAAACCATACTGAAAAGGTATTTTTTAAGAATACATAATATAAAATACATTCTTATGTACAAATCCCAAAATTTATAAGCAATTGTTTTTCTTAAAATATACACAAATAAAAACACAACTAATGTTGCTCTTGAAACTTAAATTTTGCTTTTCTTTCTTTTCCAAAATTGAAACAAGACACGTCCGAGTAAAATTATATTTCAGATTCATTTTGATTTGTTTCTTTTGTAATTTATTTAAATTCTGGAAGACTGGATGAATACTATTGGAAACCTACGAGTCATTTTGTACAAAAAATGTTTAAGGGATTAAAAAAAGAGAAAGTACAATTTTATCACAAAATAATTATGAAAGAAAAGAAAATGGATTATAAAGATTTAATTCATTACTCATTTCTTAATAACTATAATATAACAAAAAATCAATAATGCATATAAACATTTCATTTTACAAATTAACATTTCATTTCTAAATTTCAATTTAAAGGTGCTTACTGAAGCATTTTCTCACGATAATTTTTAAAAATATACAAAATAGACGAATACTCACATGGTCATTTGTAAATTAACTTTTAAATAAATTGTTAGCCAATCATTATTCATAAGAATATATTTGTAAATATTTAAATGAAAAAATTTGAATTCACAACTTATAATTTGTTGTGTCTTATATGTTAACGAAGTAATTTTCTTCTGTGAGCAAAGTTTATTTATTCTAACTATGAAAGAGAATAAAATAAATACTTATTTTATACAAAAGACTGGAGTGAAGAAATCTTACTGATCTTTATTATTTTTATAAATATTTGATTGGTGGATGAATCATTTTTCCTAGTAATTCTTAGCATAAACTTCTTTCCAAATTTATTTATAGGAAATAAATAATCGATTTTATTTCATAAATAAATGACTTCTTGAAATTTTACTTCCTATGAATAATCTTCCACACATAGTTAAGAAATGAATTTAAAATGAGGATGAATAATCCCTATTTGCTTTTCATATATTGAGTATACATAGATAAATTATTTTAAATTTACATAAGTTGAATATAAAGTATAAGAGAAAGAATTGATAATAAGCTTCCCATTAATTTTTATGCAAATTTTGAATTTCGTTTACATGAAACATTTTGGTATCTGGTTTTCAAAATAATATTTAATTAATCAATTATATATTGTTATTCCTTACTAAAGAGGGTGAAAATTTTAAATTCTAATTTTAAACTTTATATACTTATAAAGTTACTATTGTGGATATATATATATATATATATATATAATGTTATAAACAAATTTTTATTGTTATTTTTATTACTGCAAATTACTGTTTCATTTTTAGATTTAATGCTAAATTACCAGTGGAGTTTTATTTATTTTGTGTTAATCAATATGATTGTCGTTGTATTCTGTTAAATATAAATTTATTTAGGAGTTTATCTATGACATTATTTAAGGCGAAATGCTTATTAATTTTTTTATGAGGAAGAATTGAGATTTGTCTTCAGCAAAGGTGACTCAAATTCAACTTTTACTAATTGAAATTAATTATAATCATCGAAAAATAGATGAAAAAAATTCTTGTTCATCTGTGTATACTGTGGAAGCAAAATTGGTATCAAAATGGTGATTTCATTTTCATACATGACAATGCACCCTATCACGATTCTAAAAGAGTTAAAAACTTTTTTGAAAGAAAAAAAGATTCAAGTATTGCCATAGTCTGGGAATAGCCCACACATGGTTTTATCGAAAATTATGGTATTTCATGTCAAGAAAATACTTGAAAACAGAAAATAACTGCAAAGCAAGCTTTAATTGAAGAGGTCATTAAAATATGACTTAATAATGTCAAAAAATAAAAGGAGCATGTTAAATTCTAGTAAAGAGTATGCCAAAAAAAGTTAGAATGTTCATTAAAATTAAAGGAAGCTTTACAAAATATCAGAGATCATTTATAAAATTACAGTTTATTGTTTTCCACAAATAAAATGGTTAAAACGATAAAAATGCTCTTTGATTCTAAAAATATGAACATGCCTGTATATTGTATTAAAATGAATTAAAGATAAATAAGTAAATAAATGAAAAGTATGTATGGCAAACAACTAAATGTTAGGTATTCCAGTAGATAAAACAACTTTCTATTATTTAACGCTAAAAAGAGCAGGAGAAGAATATTATGTTTCACAAATGTCATCATAACTTGTATAGTTATTTAGTCTCAATTCTATTTAATTTTTAAATTTTTGTACATTGATTTTTATAGGTATGTAATGAAGGATTTCTTTTTTAAATTCATAAATAGTTGCAAAAATTACAGTCTATCAAATAAAAAATATCGTTCATGTATTAGTTATTTAACAAATATAAATAACTTATTTTATAACTGAAATAAATTCATTTTAACTTTGGCTGACATCTATTAATATTGTTAAGCATTTTATGAATTGAGTGCTTGCAACTTTTCAAACAAAGTTTTACTTTCATTATGCGCTAGTATATAGTTGCTTTTTACTTTCTATTAAAAATAAATATTACCTTATGAATGATGATTCAGTATGTGATAAAAATTATATCAAACTAAAAATAAAATTGAATTCTTTTTAATAATGTATCATATTTACCCTTTAGTTGGATGTCTCACATAGATGTGCTAAAATTATTCATAGAAAATAATCGCAATATTTTCAAATTATAATTCAGCATCAATCTTTAAAAAATAATGGTATAATTAATCATTCTAATTTTAGAAGCAAAAATATAACATTTTGTTTTGATAGAAAATGGTATTTAAATGAGCATAAAAATATCTAAAATTAAATATTTTGTAGATCAAATGTTTTCAAACTTAAAAGCCTGAAAACTAGGATTTGTTGTTCAAAAATAGTTCTTATACTAGAAAAAAAATTTATAATCTAAGTAAAACATTCTTTGTTATCAATAATTTATTTGAGAAAGTAAGCAGCTATTGTGACTAAAACATTTTTTAACCTATTTAAAAGAAGAAATTATAACCCTGATTTTATGATTTTGTATTTTCTTTGTTGAGAATACAACTATTCTGAATACAGAATAATAAAATTCTAAAATCCCAAGTGAATAGTTTTATAGTTTAAAAAAAACTATTATTCATTTAAAATATTTTTGACATTATTTCGCTTCTGAAGTTCAAAATGGTATTCTTACTTACACCTTTTTCATTTCGGTTGAAACTCATACTATTAAATGTTCCCGGAAATGAAGGAACAAAAATCCTTGTTCAACTCTTATTCAAGCTATTGTTCTTGCCTTTGCTTGTCTCCCCGGAGATCGCAAACCCCACGCTTTATGACAGTTCAAATGTCTCTAGAGCAGTTTCGAATCGAAAAGTTTTTGTCTTTATTATCTTTGTTCTAACATTCCTCCCATCGTTTCGGTTGAATGTAAACTTATTCATATGTTGAACATCTTCTTAGGATTTGTCTGAGATTTCCTCTTTCTCTCATTTGATAAGGAAAACAGAAATTAACTTTGGAAAAATTATAGAGAAAAAAAAATTACTATATGTTTTTTTTTTCTTTTTTTTTTAAACCCTAATGATCGTTGTTAGGTTTGAATTTCATTGCTATGCTTTGCTTTTAATTTAATAATATAATAATTTAATTTAAGTAAAAAAAAATTATCCCTTAAATTTAAGAGATAAACAATCATACGAATAACTCAACATTATGCTATAACAGTATATATAATACATAAGGAGACTGTGAATTATTAATACTAGTTTTTATTATTTATTTATCCTTAATATTAGTCTGTTTTTAAGCTATTAATATCATACTTTTCTTTCATGTGTGTTAATTTTTGTCTTTAGCTTAACATTCTGATTATATTATAATTCATTATCTTTCATGTCAATACTGCCATGCATTTTTTCTAATTGTAACTTTTCTCTCACTGTTATTAACTAATTTATATTTTAATATGAAACTCTTTAAAATGTTATTATCCACTTGATTTTGAAATATAATTTGAGTAAATTTTTTAAGTTACAATAAGTGTTTAAGTAGTTAAAGACATTATTTCAAAGATATTTAGATGAAGGAGATAAGCTACTACTACTGAAGGGGACAAGTTGATACTAGAGTTTGTAAAAATTCAATATCTTAAAAATACTTCGAAAAACTTAAAAAGCATTTTAGCAGTACATAATGTTGTCCTTATACTGTAAACTGATTATTAATATGAGATAGTGATAAAACTCCCAGAAAATATAGTTTTTTTTATTTTAAAATGCCTTACAATGAATATTTTTTGAGTAAATATTCCGGCTTTTTACTCTGTAATAGTGACATCAAAGGAGTTTTAACCCAAAATAACCTTTAAAGAGGAATCGTTAAAGGTTTTAAAGAATCTTAAAGCCATTAAGTATTAGTTACTGAAACGTTGCGAATAAGTATCTTAAATAATAGGATATTTTTAATATGTGTGTGTGTTTCCATTTCTTTCACAATGATATTAGCATCAATTTACAAGAATAAAATTTTTAATAAAAAAGTAAATTATTGTCAGGAAATTATGGAACAGAGAGAGAGAGATAGAGAGAGAGCCGCCCAACCTGTTTAGTGGTTAGCGTAACTGACTACGGATGGGGAGGACCTGGGTTCGAATCCTGGCTCGGGCATGGATGTATTTTCTCTCTCTCTATCTCTGTGTTTCTTGTCCTTTCCTCAGATGATGGACGAATGTCGCCCGCCCCATAAAAGGGTTTGTGGTGGTGTGGCGTGGGCGATGCTACTCGTACCTCCGTGTTTTGGTTGGTTCACAGGTGCCCACCGGGTAACGATAAAATGAGTAGCAGTTTCAGGCCTTGTTGCGGCTAATGTTACTTACTTTCTCAAGGGTGCCCGTGATTAGAAATAAAAAAAATTATGGAACACAATTTATATAGCCAGTGAAATTTCAAAATTGTTTCTTTTTTTTTTTGGTTATGTTTTTAAAATTTGTTGTATTATATTTCATTTATATAATCTTAATATATTATCTAGCAAAGTGTCGTGTGTAAAAGTGGAAGCATTTAGCTCTCAAAATTTCTTCCGGTGACTACTGTATAAAATGACGACTAATTAAATTATATATTTTTTATAGTCTATGAATATCAGTGACATTTATTGTATATGTATTCAAAGGATCTTTATTTAATGATTTATAGCCGTATCATTTTAATTAATTAAATTAAAAATAATTTTAGTTATTTTTGTATATTGTATTATATATGTACAATCATTTACTACTTATTTTCTCTATGCGGATGAAATAATTTTCGAGACACATATCACAATAAGTTTCCATAAAAGAGCACAACGGAGATAATTCAGAAGACGGTGTTTGATCTAACCTTTTGAACAAGAAAGCTAATTTGGCTAGAATCTGCAATTTAAATTTGATTTCAAATCAGTCTACTAATACCCCCAACCTAAGTAAGAATCAAATGCAAAAATTGTTAAATCTAACTACTAGACTTCCGTTCCTTATTTAGTAACAGAAATCTATAAGAGAGCTGCTGAAAACTTAGTTTTTAGGAAAATTCGTTTTTGAGCATTTATAGGGACTTCTTCATTATCATATCCTTTTTTATTATCAGCAAACGATAGAAATAGTTCTATTTTATGAATACTTTCACAACGCAAAGTAAATTTATAGCTGAAATTTCTTAAGTATTTAAAATATGGAAGTTTATTTATTTGTCGTTTCTTATAGGTATGTATTTATGGAAATATGAACAAAAAGAGAGGGGAAAAAACCCTCTATTCCTGATATCGCAGCAGAAAATGCAAAAAAAGTAACTACAAGAAGTGATAATTTGCAGCCACGTCCAATGATGATTTTGTTACCTGTGTCAAAATCCTTTATTTAGAGTCTCACAAAATTCCTTACTATATTAGAGAGACGACTTTAAAAGTTGATCTGTTACATTTTCCTGAATAGATATTAACATTTTGCATTGTAAAGACTAACAATATTATCTAGGCCAAAATCTCCTCATGTTATGAAAATAAAATTGTGAAACAAAATATAGATTTATATAACGGAATTGCTACAAAAATTGATCTTGGTTTTTCATCAATGACGATTGTGCCATTAAAGTCATTAAAAATCTTGAAATATATTTTAAACATGATCTTCAAATACCCTTTGACAAGAATGGTTTTATTCTGAGTTTTGTAATATAACTCAGAGGATGGAAAATCGAAATTACCCACTGTATTGTTATGCAGTGTCTGGTGTTAGTATCCTAAGCTCGGAACTGAATCATTCATATTTTATAAATGAGAGTCAGAAAAAGAGATAAAAGTGAGATAATAATATTTCTTATTAATTTATAAAAATTAAAGTATTAAATTATGAACAACATATACATGTTCTTCCTCATAAAATATTTTTTCAATATTTAGCAACACAAAATATATAATTAACTATATAATTCATAATGCTTATATATATATATATATATATATATATATATATAATGCATCAAAGAAAAGTTTTGTGATTAGTAACATAAAGTTATGGTCAGCATCACGCGCTATTTAAAAAATATTTAAGTATACAGTGTAGGTAAAAACAAAAATCTAATATATATGTATGTGTGTGTGGAAATGGGTTTTGAATGCTGTATACCAGGAGTGGGCATTATGGGGACTATGAAAGACCGCTGGACCGTTCAGACAGTTTTAGGTGATTTCCAATGATAATTTTCATAATTAAAAATATACTTATTTATCTCGTAAGAGCAATTGAAGGTAAAAGCGAAGACAAATAGAAAAGTCTGCCCACTCCTGCTGTGTACTAATAAACTTTAGGTGATTTATATACTAACACGGATATTTACTGACAAAATCATAAATAACGTTTTCTTTTATTATTGATTCTAACTTTTTTCTCAATAATTGTAAATCATGTCAAATATCAGACAATAAACCAGGGAAAATATTTAACTAGTGAAAACAGTAGTAATCATTTGTACCTGTTTATTCTACTTTTTCAAAGCACTTGACTGTATCCTTCTGCAACACAACAAAACATCAGTACATTTATCCAGTAAAAAATCAATCTTAGTAAATCTAAAAATAACTTACAATAATCGATTCAATTAATGTAGGGAAGATTCAGAATATATAATTTTCGACCTCCCTAGTTGATGATGGCTCGATAGTAACTGAAATTTTAACTTATTTAAAGCTGCATACAAAAACGATGCTCATTGTGTTGCTATACAAGTAAGAAGACATGGGCTCACATGTATACTGTGAAATCGTGAAATTTGTTCTTTAATGAAAAACTTAACTGAACTGTTTTCATTTCAGGAATACTAGACAACTATAAGACGAATAATAAAGACAAAGAATCTCTCAAGTTCATTAGCATCAAATTTCGAAGCTGTGGAATCTCATTACAAAAACATAAGAGACAAAGAAATTATCTTGGGAAGCTCTTAATGCAATAAAAAAAAACTATTTTTACTCTTTGCTTTTGTGCTGTAAAATGTAATTGTTAAAATATTCACTTTCTTTAATAATCTTGTTTTAGGGAAATAAAGTTTTGAAAAATATCTCCTTTATATTCCGTCATATTCATACATTTTAAATTTTAGTTTTGGTATGTATAAAAAAATTCATAATCATTGAGGGAGTAACATAGAAGAAATAAATGAAAAAGTTTTTGTAACAAGACTTTTGAAAGATCGTTTGAAATTTTTTTATGTAAATCACTTTCTTAGAGGTTGCATGTTTTTATGTCAATCACTATTTCAATTATCATAATTATTTTGGTAACATGTTTAAAACTACTTTTTTATAACTGAAAGATAATTATAATTATTATAATTGAAAGATAATTAAAAAAAATTGTGATATAAAGATTTTTATGACTTTATATCACACTTTTTGTATTATCTGTCATCATAACCAGTTAAAAGTAGAACTACCAACACAATGAAAATTCTAAGAAAAGTGCTAATGTATTTTCAATTTTCTCTCACATAAAACTTTGCTTATAGGAATATTGAGTAACTCCGAAGAAAAGATTTGGAATCCAGAGAACTATAAAGTTTCTTATGAAATTTGAAAGTGAAAGTTTCTTTCTTTGAACTCACACATGTAACAAAATATATATAAATATAAATTGAAATAGTACAATATAGAACCATATAGTTCTAAAATTTAAGCAAGTATTATTTAAGCTACTGTTTTTATTGTTTGCCTGCTATAACTCTTGTGCTAAATATCGATATTACTAATTTCATGAACAACGTTTGATACAAGAAACAATAATTACTACTAATATTTGTAATTAATACAGTTAATCCACCTTTTAAGTATACTTTACCACAATAATTCATTAATAGGATCAAATCTAAATCTTTGTTATTTTTAATGATGTAGAATATTCTTCAGTTGTTCTTAGTCCCTGGAAATTTGAAATAGCATTGAAATTTAATTATTACTTTACTCTGTGGTAATAATTATGTGGAATATTATTTTGGAAACAAAACACAACTGTAAGGAAAAGGTAT
Organism: Latrodectus geometricus; assembly: GCA_026290005.1. Lineage (NCBI taxonomy): Eukaryota > Metazoa > Arthropoda > Arachnida > Araneae > Theridiidae > Latrodectus > Latrodectus geometricus. Next base: position 381,560 of record JAPDSC010026891.1, read on the forward strand.
TTTTTAAGAATATTTATAAAACATATTTTTGTTTACACATCCCAAAATTTATAAGCAATTCTTTTCTTAAGGTATACACAAATAAAAACACAACTAACGTTGCTCTTGGAACTTAAATTTTCTTTTTCTTTCTTTTCCTAAATTGAAACAAGGCACGCACGAGTAGTTTATTAAAATTATATTTTAGCTTTGTTTTGATTCTTTTGTAGCTTATTTAAAATCTGGAAGACTAGATAAATGCTTTAGGTTATCTAAGGGAAATTTTGTACAAGAAAAATATACATGGATTCAGGGCATCTCCAATCAAAAAGCTAGTATCTTCCGAGAAAAAATTCCTGAATCATAAATGATCATTGCCATTTCGGTAACTGGAAACTACTGAACTAAGTAAACATACCTCATCAACAGAATTATATTGATTATAATATTTTCATTTAACAGAAGATAGTTTTGAGCAACTTCTATTATCAATAATGAAAATTTACTTCGGCTGTCTAAAGTATTGTTTTCTAAACAATATATGAATGTTTGTTTTATTACTTCTGCAATGTTTATCGGTTTATTAAGTGAACTCAAAGGTCTTAATAATGATGATTACTGAAAGGGAAAATAGGATTTGCCCAACGCATAATCTTTATTCTTTTAATATTCCTCTTTTGTTTTAAGAAACTACTAAAAATATTTATATTAATTGATTTTATGCTAACATAGAATTATAAGTTTAGATGTTTTATTATAAGCAAATTTACCAACAAAAGATAATCGAAATGAAAATTATAAATACATTATTACAATAAATACATAAATTACACACCATTTACAATAATTACAGTGAATACATCGATCAAATTTATTATAATATATAATAAGATAAAGATTACTAACAATAAATAAAGCAAACAATATTTAACTAAAAATGTCTGATTAAATCATTAATCCAAAACATGGTTGTTTGTTAATATATCTTATTTTTTACAACCAGTGATTATTTAATATGTCCTTTGATGTAGATGTTTAATGAAACTGGTTCAAATTCAAGTGACGAACTTGTTATTTAATTTATACCCCAAAATTACAGAACAACGTGTTCAAACATGTTCGATATATCATGGCAGGAATATTCTCAGACAGCTCATCATATTGTTAACCTTATATGGCAATGTATTATCACGTATGTGGTTCAAAACATATATAGAGCATGGAATATTTAGTATATCTAAGCAAATAAATACACTGATAGATGAATTTATTTTGTCAGATTGGTTTTATTTTCGACAGAGTTTCTCTAACATCTCAACAAATATATAATAGATGACAATCTAATCAAAAGGAATCTAAGAAAAAGTACATCGATAGAAAATAAACTTCAGAAGGAATAAAAGTATTGAGACAAAATCATTATAATGGTTAGTTCTAATGGATAGAGAGGCTATTATCAATGTTTTCTCTTTTGTGATTTCATTTTCATTTCGTTTTCTTTCAGAATTATTTCTGGCTGACAATTTCTTTTAGAAGAATCTTAAACTAAGTATATAAATACAAATAAAATAATTCCATATTACATTTAATTTTTTCTTTAGAAATAGTTAAATCATTTGCTTGCACTTGATTGATTAAGGTACGCCAATCACATTTTATTAATGGTCAACAAAATCGATGCTCTTCATTTTGTGTTTTATATTAATGTCAGAAAATATGAAGAAAATCATTAAGCTTGTTTCAAAAGTTAATTTAAAACTAAATAAATTATTAGAAGTAAGTTATTTTTATTCTCAAACTAGATCACTTTTACAAGTATCGTTTGTTATTTACTTTAATATTCTTTGAAGGATTAATTATTATTGTTTTCATTTTAAGCATGGCGTTGAATGCAGGAATATGTTTACAATATAATATTTATAAAATTATGATATAATTTATAAATTTAAATATTTACTCATATATATGTTTAAATATAAGTAGCATAATTAGTCTGTACTTTAGATATGAGTGTAAATGTAAAAAATACTGCATTTATTCTGAATACTTCTGAAGTTGCTTTAATTTCAGTAATAACGCATTCAAATTGAAGGGTTGCCCAAAGGAAGACCTTTGCTAAAGAACTGTTTAGGACATTTTTATGGAAATGTGTTAGGGAATTCTAAAAAAAGGTAAAAATAAAGTCGTAAGTTATAGGAAATATTTTGAATACGATTAAAATCCTTATTTTAATGAAATTGGTATTATGACAACTTTGTGAATTTTAAAATATTGAACTGCAACTACAAGTGTCCTTTTACATATACACACATGCATATATATATATGAAATACATAATTGGAAAATAATTAATAACACACAAACACATTAATTTGTTAGTATTGCTAGTATTTTTAAGTATTACTTTATTACTAGATATTAGTTAAAAAAGTTTTACTTTATTATTATAAAACAATAATGTGTCGCTAATATAGATCTGATAGAACCGGATCTAGTTATTTTTTAAATTTTAGCATGAAAATTATTAATGCAATTATGCATGTTTGAAAGATATGACATAAAAGTGTCATATAATAGTAATCTAAATGAATTTCTGTATGAAATATAGATCAGTTATTTTGAGTCTTAATGTTAGTTTGCAAAATGTGACATAAAATTACATGATTTTACGTACTTTTTTTTAAAAAAATTTATTTAGTAAGAATGGAAGCAAATTATGCCCAAATTAAACCACTTTTATTAAAAACGTAAACATATATTAAAATTTATGTTTTTTATCTTAATTTATTTCATATCGTATTTTTATTTCAGAGTTAACGGAAAACCAACATAATGAAAAGGTTTAATGGAATTTATCAAATATTAAAATTTAAAAATATGCTATAGAGAATGGAGTGAAATTTATAAAAAGTTCATTTAAAATATTAAATATGATAGTTGAAACTACTTTACGTTTTTGACATTTGAACATAAATATTTTAGAAATATCTTTTATTTTCACTGCTTAAGTCAATTTCCAAACATATAAGCCTTTTTTTGAAAGACTTTCATTAAAAATACAATTTAAAGAAAATGTCTTCTAAAATAATAAAAGACATGAACAAACTAATTTCTGAAAGTTTAATCCATTCATTTCTTTATGCATGGTTCTACCCTCTTTATGCAATTATATATTTTTTATTCACTGCCGAAACAAATAACAACACTTCTTACCAAATCACATTAACGAATTTATGGAAGTTTTTCATTGAAGAAAGTACGTTCTAAGCAATAAAGTTCGTTAACATATATTCTAAAAAGTGACCAGAGTAAGTTTTATGGGACTAAAATATTTTTATGGATTAACTGTATTATACTTTTGGGACTTGTTGGATTAAATAAAAATATATATTATTAAGGAATGATAAAAAACAACATAAAAACTTTACTTCAGTAATATATTAAAGAAAGTGAAGACTCATTTTTGAAAAATATATAAATATTTTAATTAATTTTATTTTCTTTACGTTTTCACCTAAGAGTAGACATTTAAGAGTTATTAAATACCCTTCTCTCATAACAAATTATAATTTTATAAAACAAATATTTTTCATTAGAAATTAAATTTATAGAAGCTAAATTAAGTTCACTATGTTTAACATTTAGTTTTGAGCAAGTAAATAAAAGTATCATTTGCAATATCCTATAAATGTATTTATAAATGAATAAAGATATTTACTCTCAATAATAACCTGTTAATTTTCACACACATGAAATATGCACAAACTTATTAAATTTATTCAGTTCACAATTTATTTTAAACTTTATGTATAAGGTATATTAACTTATTTCTATATACTTGATAGTCAAAGACATACACTGCAAAAGATGATAAGCAACTATTTTCGTTCATTTAATTTAGATATTCCACTCAGTGTAAATTTACATTAAGTAATTCATATAACTATTATTGAAATGAAACTGATTTTTGGTATACACAGTATATATAATAGTAAAGGACATTTTGAGACATTTTGAAATGATCACTGAATATCTGGTAATGTTATTGTTACGAGATTGACATATTATGAATATTTACGAATTGAATCTTTGTTATAGAATGTTCTCAAATGCAATCGCCCCATGAAATCTCATTCACATAACCAAATATTAAGGAAATTATTTACTTTCGTCTTTTCTCAATATTAAAGAAAATTATAACATAATTAGTCTCCTATGCATAAGGAGAGTTAATTCCTAAAAGAATGCTTGAAGTAGATATTAAATGTGCATTTATATATCATAATTCTCTTTAAAGTGTGTTTAATACCTAAAAGCGTCATTGTTTTGAAAGTTAATTTATTGAAAGATTTAAACTGATTATTTATAATAGCATTCAAAAAATACTGGAAGAGAAAAGTGTAGAGTCTCACAATTTATAACTTTGAATTTCACACATTAAAATTTAGCATATGTGAACATATTTTGTGTTGATTTATTTGGGTATTAGATTTTAATAGGCTGTAAATTTATTTTTCTCATTTTGTTGAACTAAGTAGTAGTGTCAATCTGAAAAATAAAATTGCAAAAAGCACTTAAATGTAATCGGTAAAAAAGCTAAAAATATCAACTGCTCAAAATATAACTCAAACCAAAATGAATTTTAATAAGCAGCAAGATAAAACAATTTCACTCGAATCGGTGACTTAATCATTTGAACTGCTACCGAATAATTCATTTTCCATTACTGTATATGCTTCAGCAGACATCAAGTTTCCAAAAAGTGATTTTATCAAAAGTTAATAAATTTATTTGCATAGTTTTTCTCTGATCTAAATGTCACTAAGAATATTTAGGAGGCAAGGAAAATTTAGAAATGTAAGAATATCTTATAAAAACATAACTATTAAATTCATAATTTTTTAAAAATGTCACGCTTCGTATTAAAATTTCTGAAAGGTTTTGCAAAAAAATATGGCAACAGGAAATGATAATGCTTGGAAGTAAATTAACGTAATTTATTGTTCATCATATTAACATTATTTCAAAAGAACAGAAAGAGATATTTGTGCAATTTTGGTGAAAAAACACATGAAAAGTACTGTAACAAGAAAGATTTTCAATTATTATATAAATAAATCTTTAATTTTTATTGTTACATCTAATCGTCCTCTCCCCTGAAACAAATAAAAGTATTAATTAAACAATATAAACTCAAATCTCTGTATTGATTGTAAAAATGTTGAAAATATAACTTGCGAAATAAGAAGCAATTGATTTGGGTTCATTAACTCTCGCAATTTGAAAGATGAAAGCGACTCTAGAGCAGCCACATCAACAGAGAGAACTCTCAGCTCAGAATGCCCTGTCTCTACAACTTTCAGTTACAGAATTAATTATTTGTGATCAGTGCCATATATATTGCAAAGTTCAAAACTGATAGGAAAGAACAAGTTATCAGGAAATATTCTTTATCATAAATTATAATTTTAGCTATTCGAAATGTGTAATTCGGAAATTAATAATTTGTAAAATATTTATAGTAATAATAACATTTGAAATTGAATAAAAGGGCCTATTCGAAATCTTCCTTGCTAAAAATATTATTTATATATTAAGTCTTCTATTCCTTATCAAACATGAAAGGTTTCTTAATAATGGATAACTAAAAATCTTTCATTTCTATCGAGACACTTTACACTAAAGACATCAATATTTTATCATGAGTGAAAAAACTTTTTTTCGTGAATCTGAGCAAAACTAGTTTTAAGGTATTTTAACAACTCATTCGGAAAATCTTTAAAGCCAATAAATCGTTCGTGAAGACTCAAATAAAAGAGCTCAGATTTATTATAGTATATTTTTTTCATGCCCACACATAAATCTTTACTATATTCTGTCAATTGCCTTTTTTTTAAAAAAAAAGATGCTGTTTTGAACTATCTCAACATTTAAAATAACATGTATTCAATTAATAATGAATAACAATCATTTCTATTAATAAATTTAAGATAAATGAAAGTAATCTTTCAAATATTATCTGAGTATTTTAGCTACTTACATCTTTCAGAGATATTTTCAAAAGAGTTTATAATATTATATAAAATAAAACCAGAAATTTTATCTCATGCATCCCTTTTTGATTAGAATGGTATTTTTTAAAATTACACCAAATTTAACTTAATAAGCAAATATAAAATACCTAGTAGTGATAAAAAAATCCTTTCCAGAAGAAAAAAAAAAGTCAAAGCCTTCTAAGTTAAATACTTCTTGGTGATAAGAAGTGAGAGCATTGAAAAATAATCTGGTAACTTTCAAAAATGAGAAAACAAGAAAATGGAGACATATCCTAATGTAATTTTTCTGAATATTAATGTACAAAATCAGAACACTTTAAATATTATTTCACATTTGAGATACGAATATTGAAAGATGATTAAGTGATCAATGTATTAATCAGAATATTAATAAAAATGCCATCATGGAGTTTGTGTAATCACTTACTTTTAAAAAGATCCTATTCGTTGTTTTAATCATTTTTAGTTCATAACTACTATAGATCTCAATTGATGTGCAAAATTAATGTATTCCCACTGGCAGATTTCAAGAACTATCATCACCAGGTTTTATGGCACATTTATTACCATTAGATTAGACGATTAGATGATGCTGGACGAATATATAGTACCATAGTATAGAAAAACACACAGTGTTAACTAAGGATTAAAGTGCTGATGCGTTGAAGCGTTTCAAAAACTGATAGCGAAGAAATTACAATGGAAACACGAGATTACAAAGGATAGTGATTGAAACTTTTATTGAGACAGTTATTAAGCACGTGATTTCCATGAGTATTCAGAGGTTGACAAGCATTAAATTGAAACGTCAATTTAATGCTTGTCAACCTCTGAATACTCATGGAAATCACGTTTTTATTATTGAAAAGAGAGGAAGTAAAAACAATGCAGACTCCATTTACGAATGAATAACTTTGAAGTATATATATATATATATATATGATAAAATCATCACAACCTTAAATCCTTCAGCGTCTGAAATATGAGTAAAAATGATTTAAACTTAGTACTAATCATATATTTTCAATATCTGTGGAAATTACACATAGGGGATTTTGAAATCACCCTATACAATGAATTCACAAACACTTTATACAAATTTTTCTACTATATTATAATTACAAATATCTTAAAAAAGTCTGATCAAATTAGGAAAATAAATATTTTTCTTTAATTTGAAATTACATATAATTTAAAATAAATGGCATAATTTTCCAACACATATATGTTATTAATGTAAAGAAAATTTAATCAAAGATGTAAATTTATGATTACTTTTTTCGAAAGTGGTTGAAGACCGATACATTCATAAGGAGAATCCTGTTTTTTTTTAACTTGTCAATTAAACAAGTGCAAAAATGTCTAATTAGTATGCAAACCTTTTAATTGCACGAAAAATAATATTTCTTATTTAGTATGAAGTTTAAAAGAAAAATCAATTTGAAACGCATAGTTTTTGAAAATTTATTTAAAAAAAACTATTTTAATGTTCTATTAAGTTCTTAAGGAATACTTTCAATTGGACTAAAAATAAATGAAGAATGGATAATTGGAAACCCTTCTAATGTACGCTTTCTTTGCTTAATTTTTGAAGAATATATTTTCTAATATTTATTCATAATTTCAATATTTAACATCTTTAATAACTTAATACTACATTAAGATGATAGCAAAATGCATTTTCAAATAATCTATTTATATTAATGCGAGCCAAAAATTAGTTATTTTGAGAATTGAAATTCCCAATATGGTAATAACAATAGGTACCTCGTTTTTGATAAGAACTAATATTAATAAAATTGCTGAAGAAAGTAATTTTTCAACTATTTTTTCAGTTATAGGTATTGCAAGTATTCATTATTTAATAACCACTTTGTTAATACCGTTCTTTGTAAGAATTGTAAATTTAAGTTGATAAATACAGTGAATGTTGTAAAATTGTAGACTGTTGAAAAATGTAATATTAAAATATAATTGCTTGTCAATTATATTTCAAAGGACTGGCGAGGAAAACATTTTACTGCGAATAAAATCCAAATAATCTTATAGACTAATAAAGTTAAAAAATATTACTTCTGTTCAATGTAGAGTAAAAACTTAGATTTCAAACTCTTTTATGGGGCATATTCAAAGAATGAGAGAATAGTTGAAATATAGAAAAAATTTATTCAATTTGGTTGATAAAAATTATCATCTATTTATTTTTCTAGATTGTAGTAACTTCTTATCTCATTTATTATTTTATTCACACACACACACCCGATATTTTAAATAAAATTGTATTAACGCACCTAAATTCAACATTACCAGTAAGATTCTGTTAGTATCTGACAGTATGTATCATTTTCTATTTTATTGTTGAATAAGCTGGCAATAGTTTCAAGTACTAATGCACTAAATATAGTTTAAAAATAATGATGATCGATTAAAGGTTAAATAAATACATTCTAGTTTCCTTTGGAAAAAACATCTCCAACAATAAAATTTCAAAATGTATATTCATTGTAAAATAAAGAAACATAATGTTTATAATATAAAAATAATATATGTAAGCAACTCAGTTTAAGAAATTTAGCTCTAAAAATGTCATGTATTAAAAATGAAATTTAAAAATCAAAGAAAAAAACATTTTAATGCTTGAAATTGAATTTAGTAGTTACTTTTAAGGGAATATTCCCTCCCGTCGGTGTTCTTGCCTTGTCGATGTTCTACCTTTCGACCTGTCTGGCTTGGGAGACCCTACCAGTAGAAAGCTACCGCCGGCATAGCCTTCAAGGTCATGGGTGCACACAAGCCTCACCGCCCCGACTCAAGGGGTGGCTTGTGTGCACCCGTGACCTTGAAGGCTATGCCGGCGGTAGCTTTCTACTGGTAGGGTCTCCCAAGCCAGACAGGTCGAAAGGTAGGTGCCAGACGAAGAGGAACACTATCAAGAGCCAAGACAAACCTCTACCTCAGGTGCTCAGATCCCCGGATTCACAGAGGCTGCATTTCACCTCCTCCTTATGTTCTTATTCACCCAGAATATCTATGCTGCATCCTCCGTCACGCAGTTTAATCAGGGACGCGCTTGTGGTTTAGGCAAAGGGCCTCAGGTGATAAGTAAATTACAGTCTCCACACTCCACGCAATCTCTGAAAATCCTTATGTGCAACGTCAATGGCTTGACCACATCGGCTACTAGAATTAAACTTGATCAAATGCTAGAGACTGCATTAAATAAGGGAATTCAAGTGATCGCAGTACAAGAAACTAAACTTAAGAAGACAATTCAACTAAAAGTAAAGGGTTTTAACATCTACCGGGTTGATCGGACAATCGGACAGTTTAGGGTGGAGGAGGCTTAGCCTTCTTCATCAGAGATATTAATTATCAAAGAATTGATTTCCCATCAAATTTGATCCCTGACCTAGAAATTCAAGGTATAAGATTTCTATGGAAATGAAAACAGCTCAATTTAATCAATATTTACCATCCACCTAACCAAAAGCAACTTTCTGCAGGATTTTCTGATCTCCTTGACAGTAACACCATTATCTTGGGTGACGTGAACGCCAAACATCACGCTTGGGACTGTTCATCTATAAATGCAAGAGGAGAAGAAATCCTACAGTCGATAGATGACTCTGGAGCTGTGATTCTTAACGGCGGTACTCATACGTTCACCTCCCTCAGCTACGGTACCTCCAATGCTCTAGATATAGCTTTTACGAGCTCAAGTATCTTTTCTCATTGCACTTGGAATGTTTTAGACACAATCGGTAGTGATCATTTACCAGTCCTCATTGAGTTCAAGCCGAGACAGAAGGTGCATGTTATTAGAGAAAAGCTTTGGAATTTTAAGAAGGCAAATTGGAATTCATTCAGAGATTCAGTTGATGCTAATCTATCTCCATTCATTGATTGCATTAATGCAGATTGGGATAATTTTAAAAGTGTTGCCCTTGCTGGTATTAAAACCAATGTTCCTAGGGGCAACGTAAGGCGCTATGTGCCTTTTTTCACTCATTTTGCTTCAAGCATAACACCACTTCTTGACAAACGAAAACTTCTGTTAAGTCCTTGAACCATAACAGTCCTAGTACTAGGATCGAAATTAACAAGATCAAAGCTGAAATTAAGAAGATTTATGCAAAACTGAAAAGATCCAGATGGCAAGAAATGTGCAAAAATTTAAACTTAAGGACTGAGAATTCTAAACTATGGCGGAACATCAAGAACATAAACAAAGAACAAGAACAGTATGAGGAAAGTAACTCTGTAACAGACAAAAACGGTCAAATTTTCTATGATGACAGAGCTGCTGCAAATTTACTTGCTGCTTACTACCAAGCAACCAGCAAGCTGGTTTTCACTGGCGAGGATAAGTCTGTTCTGAAGAAATACAGAAACATCATCCATGGCTGCCAAACAACTGATGTGGGCAACCGCCAACTTTCTAGTGACCTTTCGATGCAAAAATTACTCCTTGCTTTGGCCCTCTTGGATTTGACCAAATCACCAGGCCCTGACGGAATTTTCAGCCAAATGTGCTTGAAAGCCTCGGCCACCAAGGGAAATAGCGACTACTTGACATCATAAACTTTTCCTGAAAACTGGACGTCTCCCATCCGACTGTAAAAGAGCTATAGTTATCCCCATCAGAAAATCCGGCAAAAAGACTTGGAGCTCAAAGGATCTTAGACCAATTGCACTGACTAGCGCAGCTTGCAAAGCTATGGAGAAAATGATTTTGAACAGAATTCAACACTATCTCAAGATTAAGAACTTAATGCCATGCGAACAGTTTGGCTACAGAAGAGGTTATAGTACTATTGATCAAGTTTTACTTTTCTGTCAAAGCATAAGAGATGCTCAAAACATCAAGCCAACCTACCATTCAATTGCTACTCTCTTGGATTTTACAAAAGCTTTTCACAAAGTATGGAAACATAAATTGCTTATAAAACTACTCGATATTTTAAACATTCATGGTAACACCCTGACATGGATTTTAGATTTTCTACATTATATATCCATAAAGGTAAAATTCAACAAGACCTTTTCTGACAGAGTTGAGCTTAGCCAGGGTGTCCTCAAGGCTATGTCCTGAGCCCAATGCTCTTCCTAATCTATTTAGCAGGCATTGAAAAATTACCTTCTACTGGAGTGAGAATTGGCCTGTTTCCGACTGTATTATTCTTTGGTACTCCAGTAGAGACCTGGTTAAAATAGAGAATACCCTCAACACCACACTTTCAGCTTTGTCAGACTTTGCTTCTAAATTTAAACTCTGTTTCAATCCTTCGAAGTCTATTGCTACCTTTTCCCCACCAACAGAAGATTATTTACTTACCAACCGAAATTAAAGCTGAACAATCAAGACCTCACTTATGAGAAACATCTAAAATATTTAGGATACATGTTAGACCCAGAATACACAAGTAACAAGCATATTGAACATAATGTTGCTAAATAAAAAAAAAGATCGAATATTCTTAAGTACATTGCAAGCAAGGACTGGGAGGCGCATGCAGTCACTCTTAGAGATACTTATATTGCTTTCATCAAGCCTATCCTGGAATACGGCTTTCCAGTCTACTGTTGCGCCTCTGCCTCAAGGCTGGATAAACTGAAGAGAGTTCAACTCAGCTCTGTCAGAATAATTACAGGTCTAAAACGAAGTTGCCTTAGAGAAATTGTTCTTTATGAGGCTAATTTGCAACCTCTCAGCACTCGAAGAAAAGTCAACCTAACCAAATATTACAATAAACTTTCTAGCTATGGTCATCATAATAAAACCTCTATCTACCTAAATGACTGGAGTTCTAACCAAAGATTTAAAAAAAATAGTCCCTTCAGTCAAGCTGCAATTCTGAAACAACCTTTCGAAGCTGTTGAACCTCATTCCTTAAAAAATTGCTTGTGTCCTTTAGAGGGACTCCCCAGAGTCCACTTCCATCTCGATCTTCAGATTACAGCCACCAAGAAGGATTTGATTCCAGCTCACCTTAAGCAGCTAGTCCTGGAGATTATTACTGAAATCCCTAATAATACCAATAAGATCTTACTGACGGCAGTATGCTGGGTGACTACAACGGTAGTGGAATCTATATTGAGAAACCGGGAGATAACTTGTCCTTTTCTGTCCAATAAGATCTTACTGACGAGATATATTGAGAAACCGGGAGATAACTTGTCCTTTTCTGTCCAATAAGATCTTACCAATAAGATCTTACTGACGGCAGTATGCTGGGTGACTACAACGGTAGTGGAATCTATATTGAGAAACCGGGAGATAACTTGTTCTTTTCTGTCCAATAAGATCTTACTGACGAGATATATTGAGAAACCAGGAGATAACTTGTCCTTTTCTGTCCAATAAGATTTTACCAATAAGATCTTACTGACGGCAGTATGCTGGGTGACTACAACGGTAGTGGAATCTATATTGAGAAACCGGGAGATAACTTGTCCTTTTCTGTTCGCTACCCTGACGTCTCATCAGTCTTTAAATGTGAGTTAACTGCAATTGAGCATGGCCTTGAAGCTATTCTCAATGAAAATGACTTCAGAGACCTCTAGATCCTTTCGGACAGTCGCTCCTCTCTACAACACCTCTACAGCTGGTTCACAGTTGGAGATAAAACAAGTATTTCCATTCTTCAGAAGATCAGGTTTATCTCTGAGTCCCACTATATTCATTTTCAGTGGATCAGCTCAAATGTCAACATATTTGGCAATGAGCGCGAAGATAGCTTGGCCAAAGAGGGCTGCAGCAACTTTAATTCATCTCCCTCGGCCATTCCTATCTTGAACATCAATCTATTGTCAACGGAAAATTCAAAAAAGTGGAAAATACCTCCTTGCCATCACTGGTTTGAGGGGAAAGAACCAGGCTCTTTCTTTAATCTTAAGTGTAATAAAGTCTCACAAACTGCTATTTAAAGGTTAGCAAGCGGCCACATTAATAACCTTACTTTTGTTGAGAATCATATGATTTATGCTATTTGCTCCAGATGTCATGCTCAGCAGGCTTCTGCCGAGCACATACTTGATTGTCTGAAGCTTTCAAGAGATGAAATTTACTCTTCCTCCCTTCTTGTCCTTGACTACCTTTGGGTCAGCGGTCTTTTGGATCTTGTCTGACTTCGTCAGGCAGCTGGATTATTAGAAACAACAACAGGGGAATATTCTACACATATAAGCATTAAAATTTTATTCATTCATAAAATAAGAAATGGGAACTTTTATTTCAATATTTTACATAATTTGGAAAAATACTTAAGAAATTCCAAATTAGCTCAACACACAGATTTTTCTCCAAATACTCATGGAAAGGTTGCCTAAATTGTGAATGATTCCTGCAACATTTTACATGATTGCATTAGTCAACATGCTAATATTAAAAGAAGACAACATGCCGTGAAAAGGTGTTCACAAAGGCATCCAATGTATATTGCCAGGTAAAAGATAGATATATTCACGAATTTCAAATCTCCTCTTCAGTCTCTGTCCTTTTTCATCCTCATGCATGTATTACTAAATTTTCTGTAAATGAATAAGTAAGAATTTTCAATGAATTTATTTTTGTCATATGTATTCTTTAGATAAATAAGGGGAGAAAGATTTAAAAAAGCAGACTCTTTTCCTAGAAAACACAGCGTAATAACTTTATTATTATTTGTATTCAGATGGGGGAACATGTATCCAATATTTTTAAAACACTTCTCTATTTTTAAATTTTCTTAAAGATATATTATTTATTTTAATCTTCCTATTTCAATGTGCTTATTTCTGTTATGATTTACCAGTAAAATTTCCTAATTATAAAAATGTTTAATATTAACAATTCATTACAGTATATAGAAATATTATCAATTTCACACTTCAGCAACAAAATCATCACACACAACGCAAGATGATATTAGTTAAATTTTAATGATATTGTAAGAACATTACAATTTGAATTCAAATTTCACAAATATTCACACACTTGTGTCCATAGTATTGCACCACTAGTCATAGAAGGTCATACATTAGTCATACATTTCATAGGATTAATAGAAATGTATTTTTAAATTACTTTTTTACAAAATCGCAATGATTTAAAAGATTAAATGGGTGCATTTTATAATTCATTATTAAATATAAAAAATAGATAATAAGTGTTCAGATGAATGTGAATATTTTTAAAGGCTGGTTTCATACAGTTTTTTTTAGTTCTTTTTTATTTTTGATAGTTTAAAGCTTTTAGCATAAACAATTTTTTATATGCCATTTTTTACTAATTTTTATAAATAGAATATAACATTTTAAAACTGAAAAAACTTGTATTTTCATTCAAATCAATCAATTTACATAATAACACATACATATTAAGAATGCTGATCGAAGTGAATATTTATTCATGATTATTAAACCAGATTCCATGAACTATAAAAATAAGTCTAATAAGTCAATAAATGCAAGTGATTTACCATTTTTTTTGAGAAAAGGCAGGTTTTTATATTAGATTAAAATATTCACTACTCAAATGAATTTTCTGATTTAAAAATATTTTGTTTTAATTTCATTTCAGTATATTATTGTTTAGTGGAAATGGATATTATCTTTTAAAAAATTGATAAAATTTTCAATTTATAAATAAACACAAACATATCTATTCAGAAAAAGTAATACAAGTTAATTAAATCTTGTTATTCCTCTCAGTCTGAATTAAGTTCACAGATTACTTTTAAATGGCAGATTTTTAAAATAATTCATGCAAATCACAATAAAAATGTGTGTGTAAATAAGCAATCAGATGCCAATGAAAATGAAATCAATATTTAGAGGCACTCTGAAATGATTCCAGCAAATTATAAAATAAGCTTATATTTAAGTGGAGAAACTTATTTTTCTTCTGCTCTGTTTTCAAGGGCAAATAATAAACTCTTGTCAATTAAACGAAATTTAGTCTAGATTCAGGGTCTGTGTAATCAATATGTACATTAGAGAACAACCTGCAGAAATAAATCATTTTGTCAATTGAGCAAAAGCTTTTGTAAGCGCTTGAGTCACGTAAAACTTGAATCAAAGTATCCATCGCTCGTTCACAAACATTACTTCCAAAAGAACATTGGAAATCAATAGGAGAAAAAGAACCACAACATCGCAGTTCATCCGTGCAATTCATTTGTCAAACGGCCTCGGATAGCTGCGCAGAGTCCTGCAAGCAAAGTGGAAGCAATTGTTTTGTTAAGGAACTAATCTTAATCTTTGCTTTATGCCCGAAGAAGGATTAAATCTCTTGATATAGCTTCAAGCACATTATCTTGGTGCAGCTTCGTATAATTTATTGTAAAAACCGCAAAAATGATATATAATCTTTTAAAATAATTTATGAATACAATCAGAGTATGCAAACGAGACACAGTAAAAGTTTTTTTTCAGTCAAATTAATTTGAAAATAAATTGAATTAAATATTTTAGTTTGTGTGTAAATGAAGGTTATATAACTTTATCTTATATATTGCTATTATATTGAAGTTGAAAAAATATACACACTGAACAATCACATACGCTTTTAAATAATTCACAGAAATTTGCTTCAATGCTAATATATAAGTGTAAGGAATGTAAATTATCTATAAAATGATTTTTTTTTCAAAAATTTCCTCTATTTTTTGGTGGATAATTTTTATTTAAATTGACAGTGAGAAATTCTACTATTTAAGATGGAATCATTTTCAACATTCAGTTTCAATTTTTTAGTTGAATTACATTTCAAAATGAGTCAGTAAATTGAAAAATATATATAATGTATGTTTTTGCTTTTTGACAGAAAGTTGCATGAAAATTGTATAAAAATAATGTTACACCTTATAATAATAATGATAAAGTACATTTAACAGTTCTGAATTGAAAAGCTTTCAAAATAAAATTTCCTGAAGATATTTTTGCATTTCTTTGCATAAATTAAATATACTATAACATTAACATTTGTTATTCTTCCACGGATGATAGTATTTACATTTATATTTTTACTTTGTCTTTTAAATTTGAAAAAATAAAATTAATATAGTTATATTCCAAATAATCGAATATAATTGCTTTACCACGACTGAATAATTTCTAGTCTACATCGCATTTATAATATCCTCAAAATAAATGTGAAATATTTCTCTAAGTGTTCCAGCAGTTTGCATAATATTTCTTAAAATAATATTCAATATGAATTTCTCTAAATAGTTATATTCTTTCACCAACTTAGCAGAAAAATATGCACTAATATTTAGAACACAGATATTATTTTTATATTTAAAAGGAATTTATTGTTTAACAGAATATTTTTCATGAAAATAAATTAATAGCAACTTATCACAGTTTCGATGATGAAAATAACAGTTTAACAGATATTTGATGAAACTAATAGTTGAATTTTTATGAAAAGAACTCAGTTTATTAATAAAATGTCTTGAATTATATGGGAAATAATTTATCACAAAATTGTGTTATTTGAGAAGTGAATGCTGAATTTCAAAACTAATTTGATATTTATTATTTCGAGAAATTTTTTTAAAAAATAGAGTATTTTCAATTTGCATTTTTTTTATGCGACATGCTATAGTTTAAAAGTATTTGAAACAAGCTTTTATACATTAGAAACTCTGAATAGTCTTTTAGAAGCTTATACACTGCTTATGACAGATAATTTGGAAATTTTAATAACTCTCAAGAACTTATAACAAATGAATATCAATAATAAAAGAGACTTCTAGAAGAATACTCTTAATATAGAATAATTTTGATTCCTATTATATAACTTCAGGGGAAAATTTCAACAGTTCCTTTGAAATGTTATTTATTATTTTAAAAACGAGGAAACTATTGTCAAATGGAATTAGAAGGAATCTTTACTCGTATTTAGTTAAGTAACAAAATGTATAGATTTTTCTTAAATATTTCGAAAGGAATTATTCAAAGTCTCAATTTGCAATTAAAAAAAAACTAGAGCAATATTTAACATTAAAAAGAACTATCATATAACATTAAATTGAAAACTTCTTTTTTTCAATAAAAAAATGGAATGTGTGATTTCGAATAATAATCGGAAACCATGATACGAAAAATTTGTTGCATTTATTTGTCAGCATAATGAACAAAAAACAATGGAATAAAATATGAAATGCAATAATAAGCATGAAATAAATTTAAAAAAACAAAGTAAATAAGCACAAAACAATTTATTTGACAACATAATTACGTAATTGCACACACACAAACATGGTTAAGTAAGACAATTTTGTAATTATTTAGTTTTGTGAATTTACTTATATTTAATTTTTTATATAGTATTTATTTTGTGCACCATTGACTATGCTGTGTAATTACTGTGCTAAAAGTTTTTATTTCCTGATCACATTATTGGAACTTTTTGGTCTCAGTTGATGTAATAAGAGTGTTTCCATTGTCAAAATGCAGATATATTGTTCGAAAGCAATTCTTCAGGTTTAATTTATCGTCACCTCTTACAAACAATATCCGACATGAAAAAATACAAATATACAGTGAGGATAGTAAAATATAATGATTCTATTAATGAAAGAAAAGCCTAAATAAAATGATGATCATTTTATCATAGTTTTATTTTGAAAGAAAATATTTATACAAACATCTTGAGAGATAACTCCGGATATATTTAAAGAATGTTTTGAATTTTTATTCAATAAATAAATATTAGCTTAATATTTTAAAGCAGATTTTTTCTTTGGTTGACATTTTGCAATTTTAAAGCACACACAATAAAAGTTTGTATTTAAAATAAAAAAAAATATTTTGTAAAAAATTTTACCTTGAAAATTCTATGTACAAATATTTTTTATTTCAGATACTTATTTTTATAGATTAAATAAAAATAATTTTAAATTATTTAGATAAAAAAATTTACATAAAATTGTAAAGTAAAAAATATATTAGGTTGGGGAAAAAGAATTTCATTATTTTTACGTGAACTTTATGTAACTTCTTTTGGATTCACTTTGTAAAAAGGTTTAAAACAGCTTTCATGTAGATTTTTAGGTCTTGCGTGTTACGACTGCTGACATGCGGTTAACTTCGATCACTTTTTGAGATTTTATAGACATTTTCGACGATGCAGTATCGACATGAGAGGTGCATCTCTAACATCAAAAATACCCGAACGGAATCGACGAAACAAAAATTGTACGTAACTGGTTGTTACAGTCTTATATAGGACGATAAACACCTTCCACAATTTTAGACACCCGGCTAACTTTTTCGCCGTTACAAGAGAAAAACGAAAATGTATCGAATTTTCTGTTTGTTGTCTTCCATTTTTAAAACCTTGTACTCGTAACTGAATTAATCAAACAAAAAACCGCAAGAGGATATTTTAGTGTCAAATGTCACCTTTCCAACGAGCATAAATCTGAAATTGTTTGATAGATACCTCACGAGATATCGATCACCATAGACGTCTACCAAAAAAATAATGGATTACATTTTCCCCAAACTAATATTTAAAATTATTCGAACAGCTATTTTCAGCTTTAGATTGCTTCATAATAATATGGTAATGAGGGAATGAAAAGTAGATCAACAAAATCACAGAACTGTACAACTAATATAAATAAGGTATGAAAATGTGGCTATGTACACACAATTTTGTAGACGTTCATGTACCAATAAAACTATTATTGGTATGCATATTTAAAAATAAAGAAATGCAACCAAAATCGTTCATATGATCCTATTGATATGGGCTATATATGACAACCGCTTTAATTTTTATCACTATACAGATTTTTAACAAACAATTTCTTTTATTTTATCTGTTTGCATGTTGCACTGATAACATTCAAAATTTAGACGAAAAATTTCCAAATTTTTGTAGCTTTTGTGTATATAAAATAAATTATTACACTTAAGTTATAAATTTTTATTTATGAGATGCAGAAGAATAAATCAAAAAGTGAGTATTGGAATGTTAAAAAATTTTTGTTTTGCATGCTGAAAGCATGTCCTACATTTTATTCAACCACAAAAGGAGGATTCAAACGCCAATTGCAGCAACTGAATCATAATTGAACTTTAAAATTAGATTTCTTCTAAAACTATATAAGACTTTGATACTGGGTATATTTAGAATGGAAGTAATTAAATATGCCCTGTATCAAAGTCTTTTTTAAATAAATAAAAAGTAAAGAAAATTTTAGCATAATTACGTGGGTGTATCCAGCCCCATATAAATTAATTAGCAAAATGTCACACTTTTCATTAGAACTCTTCTCAAATTATAAAAGACAGAAGCTCATGAGAGATTTCGCAATTTCAAATTTTGTTTTAGTTGTGTTTAAACTTATAGTTTCAGCTGAATATATGCTTCAAACGCGCGAATTATTCAACAACTTTAATAAATGAACAAATTAAATGTAGGTCTTCCTATAAATGTCTCCCTCAGAATGTTATGTTATCTGGGACAAATAAATGTCACAAAAGTTAGACAAACTACAAAAATTAGTAAAAAAGTATTTACGAAGTTACGAATGTGTAACAGATGCTCTTTTAAAACCAATTTTGACCGCAATAAACTCACATTGAATCCCAGCTGTTTCTCATGAATGCAAACACCTAGAAAAGATTAATAATTCTAAATTCAATGTTTGTAGACTTGTAAGATTTATGTGCCGTCAATGGGGGAACAGTATCATGTACCATGATTAAGCATTATTAAGCTCCGACCATTTAGAAAAAGAGCAACACTTTTAAAACTAAGTCTTATTGCCTTAATTCATCTCCAATAAATGTAAGTATTATCACTCGTGTAAGTATGAGTAAGTATTATCACTTGTGTAATAGTAAACTGAGTGATGTGAAGTAATTTCATATAAATGTGCATGATTATTTTTATCTTGCTGACATTTTAACATTTTAAATGTAAATTAGTAGAATCAGCTTTTAAATATTCTTCTTAACGCATTTATTCACTAAAAGAACACTTATTTTTTGACACATAAGTAAAATTTACAGTAGTTGATATTTTGTGAGGACAAGTTAATCACTAAAACTATTTCCAATAGAAAACGGTGGAATATTCTGTCTTGAAACTATTTTTGTACAAAATCTACAATAATAAATCATTGTAAAACCTGAATAGGAGGAATTAATGCAAAAGTCATCATTTTAGAATGGTATCAGAAGTTAAAACTGTTTTCGATTCAATTATCGTATTCTCTAAAAAAATGATACTTTCTGTAAATATACATTAAGTAAATCTGATATTTTCTAAAAAGCACCAAGTTCCAATAAAAACAATATTTCAATAGACTTCCATCTTTTCTTTCATATGCTTTTAAAAATATAAAACTATTATTCCTGAACATTTTACCCCATTCTTTTCAAAAACATCTTTAGATACATCAAAGGAATTTTAATTAAATAAATGCAAATAAAAGAAAACATTGAGGCTTTGTAAAGATCCAAATTAAGCGCACTTTATTTGGCTTCTGAAGAGCGATCGCAATAGAAGTCATTAGTGGCTTTTTTATGAGGAATTTTCTTAAATGTTTTTTTTTCTAGTTAAGAAGTTTGTCATTTGGCTAGTTTCTTTACAAAATGCATTAATACATAAAATTATTTTAGAACAGCAAATTCTATTTTTAACATAATTGAAATCTGCGTAGTTTTTAAGAATTTCTTCTGTTAATAAAATCTTTTACACATAAGAAAAAATGTAAAAGTAAAGAAGAATTAGCGTCGTTAAATATTTTTATTTCCATTAAGTTCCAAAGATGCTAAATGTCTTTTAAAAAATGAGTTGACTTAATGGTAAATGTTTTTATTTGGTTTTGTATTTTATTTAATAATTTCTGTGCTAAAAATGATTAAATTGCCTGAAAATGTATTCAAACTTGTATATTTAATATTGGTAATAAAAACTCTACTAATTATTTTTTTAATTCTTTGTTTCATTAAAATGCTTAAAGTCATAAGTAAACTAAGCATAAAATTTTAATGTACAAAATTTTTTAAATAAAATTCAAATGTTTTAATAATACCTCATTTATCAAAGGGTTTATTTATTTAATTTTATTGCTTTTATAACTATTTTTAAAAATATTGAAATTATTTTTTAAAAACTAAATTTATACAAAAAATAAATATTTTTATTAATATCATAAAAATAAAGATAATATATATAAATATTATAAAAATTTAAGTACATATATATATGGGTTAAATATTCTTATCTCTATGTATAAAGGAACGTATGTTTATTTAGTTTACGAAGTTAACTCAAAACGATACATAAATGCTCGAGAACAAAATATGGTTTCCTTTCTTGTTACAAGATAAAATGAAATTTTTTTTTAATTTGATAAAAATCTTTTATTTTAGAATAATTTAAAATAAACACATTTTCTAAAATTTAACAGTTGATTTTGTATACATTTTTGCGTATTATTACAGCGATTCACAATCAAATTTGGTGTTCATGTCCTTGCCTGCAATGTTAAAAAATTGAAGTAAGGTAGGATTAAATAAAATGTAAGCTCTTTTACCTATTTTGCTTACAATTTTTAATGCATCGATCCACTCAAATATCAAACAAAATTTCTATATGATTCAAGTGTGGGCACTGGGTAGGTCAGTCCATTTGGTTCACCACATTAGCAGCATACAAATCTATGGTGGACTCAAAATATGACAAGTGATATCTTTGTAGTAACAATGATTCAACCCATAAAATTTCAACAACGCTTGAGGCACATGTTTGTCTAGAATAGTAGTGTAAATATCGGGGCTGAACCTAGCCTACTATAAATTGGGATCAATAGTCCCACTTCATACCATGAAAAAACTTCCTAGTAAGCAATTCCACTTCTGCTAAATTTTACTATCTACTGCTAAATTTTGCTGATCCCAGATTTTGCCATCTGACAGGTAAATTATGAAGCCGGATTTATCGCTCCAGAGAACCTCCTTCCACTTAACATTTCAAAGTACCTCATATCACTTCACAGCCGAAGGAAGGATTTTGTAAACAAAGTCTTATGAGCGGCAATACGGAAACCAAGCAAATGTGCTTTTTTACGGATGGTATTTATTGAAACTTAATAATGCTCGTCCTCTTAAATGTTCGTTGAAACTCCTGGAGAATGTGGGTCATCGTTGTTTTGCTGGTTTTCTGAATTTCTGTGAACAACTTTCGTCAGTCTCTATCTCTTAGTTTCTAGGTTTACTGGTTCGAAGTCACCACTCATCTTCCACTTCTTAATCACAAAAGGCATTGTAAACTTTGCAGAGTTTAATTAACCTGATATTCCTGACATTTTTATGATGTCCGACAAGTCTATAGAAGTCATACAACTTTAACAACTTTTTATGTTTCTTCTTACATGATATTTGAGCATAGAAGACGTGACGCAAATACTCTTGATTGAATGGATGTGCAAATAGTTATTGGAAGATAGTGTACATAGAAATTTAAATTAAGTACAGACTACTTTAAATTATAGAACTCTTTATTTAAGCAGGAAAGTTAACACTTTGTGCATTTTGAATCATTCAATCTGAACATAAAATTTTGAAATTAGAATTTGGATTGATGTTAGTTATTTTTATAAGTAGTTACATTGCTTATATTTGCATATAATTTACATGTGGCAATCAAATATCTTCACAATACTCAGAGAAGACTTACGAAAAACTCCCCAAAAAAACTTTTCTTTTAGAATCATAAAACCAACTTGTAGGTTTTTGTGAAAAATTATAGGTATTAAGATCTGGAGACGATGATGATTCGTTTTCAAAGTTATTCTTGTTTATAAGAAGTTGATTACATATTTATTGCATTACAATGATTCAGCAAGCTTATTTCAAAAACTTTTATATAATTTATGCATATTGATTTAATAAATTGGAATCCATATCAATAAAAAACCGTTGCTTAACTAATAGTTATGAAAAAGTCCTCTTACCTAATTCCTCTCTAAAATGCTTCTTAACACTGTAAAAAGTTTAAGAATGATTATCAGTATAAATGAAAAATACTGTTAGATCATTCATATTTAAATATTAAAAATACTACCAAATATATTTTATTCAACTAGTCAACTTCTTCTACGTAATCTATAAGGAAAGTTTCTGAGAAAATAATCTATAAAATCCTTGAATACGAAATTAGAGTATCTTTGCTTCTGACGTTAAACCACCATTCAAATCTACAACTATTAGTTCTTTTGATTTTTCTGTTTGAAGACATATTTCAATGTATTTCAACCTAAAGTTTTTAAAGAACATGCGCTATAGGGGTTTCACATAAGTAATTTGTCAATCGTGGAATCATGATGAGCAATTGGATTGAAAATATTGTCATTAAAATGTGATTATTATTGTTTCTTTTGTATGTTCTTTAAAGCTACAATCTTAAAATTTATTAAAGTGACTGTGTTATAGTTCATATTTTATATAGAAACGCTTTAAGGAATTTTCAAATGCATGTATAATTTGTAGGCAACTGTAAATGAAGATAAAATAAGAAAAGAATTTTTTTATTTTCCAAATACATCCGTTAAAATTTTATATAAGAATGTGTTTCAAATCTTCATTAAAAATAGTAAAGATTCTTTTCTTCGCTCCTCTCCTATATCAAAGTTCCCTAAAGGAAAAATGTTTTCATTTAAATGAGCGCACATTTTTAACAAGTAAATCAAATTATTTTCGTACATTATTTACTTTAATATATATTTACATATTCACATAACAGAGCAAAATTTTGCATAATAGTCTCATATCAGTTTCTTCCCTTTTGCATATAAACTATATTTATATAACAATCTTAACTTTTGCATTAGTGAATAAAATATAGCATTTTGTATAGTTATCAGTTAATATTCTAATAAGTAGCCTTGATATCAAATCAAACGAATTTGTTACAACTTCTCTTAAAATCAGAACACTGTTTGCCATTACACAATTATCCTATAGTAAATTGTGTGTGTGTGTTGAATTTACTATAGATTGCATACACAAGTTATATAAATACATTTATTTTATATTATTATATATTGAAGGCGTATTTTTAAAGTGAGACGAAATATAGAGCTTTAGAAAAAATTTATTAAATTGTAAAACTGCATTTCAGTATAGAGAGAATGACAAAAAAGTAAATTTTGAAAGCTAATTCAAGTTTATTAGAATTTTAATAACTATTATTTCAAATTTATTAAAATCTAATTTATTAAAAGAAATTAAAATTCAAATTTATTACATTGAACAAGTTCTTAATTTTATGTTAACTCGAAAATCAAAATTTTTAACTTGTCACTTTAGAAACATATTATCCTATGAAAATATTTTTTATTATATTTGAAGTTAAAATCCATTGAATAAAAGAAATGTAAAGAATTATAATTTACGGAAACTAAAAATTACATAAATTGGCAGCCAAACGATTGATAAATTCCTAATTTATATTAACAAAAAAATATCAAGAGAGATCCGGTTTTAACTCTCAGCTTATATTGAATTTCTTATTGTGTCTGATAGGTTTATATGTAATTCTATGATTTAACTTGCAAATCTTCTCTCACATTTTCCACATTAACTTCCTACAGTTTTTGACCAATTAAGTACTTTTATTTATTGTTTCTTCAAACAAATATGATTATTTTGACATTATAGTGGTATAATTAATTTCCTTCAATAAATGGCGTACCCCTATTAAAGTGGACAGATAGGTAAAATTATTATTAAATTAATTTACATGATATGCTCTCAAATCTTTGCAAAAAGCTTAGAGAAAAATCTGCACTGAATGGAGGTTTTCATGAAAAAAAATGATAAATTTAATGAAAGAAGCATTATAGTATTTCTGAAAATCATTTATAAGTTGTGAGATACAGAACAGCAAATGGGATAGACTAACTGGCTTTTTCCAAACAGTTTTATTCAATATAGAACAAGGTATTTTTTTTTATCTCTCTACGATGAAAAGGTTCATTTAACTAATATATACAGTTAAAAATCTATTCTAAATTATCATTATCCATTTTTAAGGGGAGAGTCATGAAGTAATAATGTGAGAAAAAAAGCACTGACTAACAAGATACGAAGCTCTGAGTGCAAAGATTCTTGCTGCTGTATTTTGAAATTTCAAAATGTCTATCGTTTGCTGGACATGTGCTGTTTACAAGGGAAAGAATTTTAATCCAGCTTTTGAGTTTCAGAAACTATAAAAATATGGTTAAATATGTGGACTAAAGGTAATGATTGTGCAATCTAAAAGGATTTGAGAGTTATGTGTATTAAAAAGATTATAAAAGTACTACATATTCATAGCTACTATTGAGGAATCCATACAATTGTTGTTGTTGTTGTTGTCTTGTGCCAGCCCGGCTGGCAATATGGGGTGCGCTGCTCAACTTTTCCGACTGAACCATATTTGGTGTGGAGTCCGACTTCCTCAGTACACACATGCCATAGGTATCCATTTATAGGGTAGGCAACCATTCACACATACACAAAGAAAGGACAAAGACAAGAAAGAGAGAGAGAGAGAAAGTACATCCATGCTCGAGCTAGGATTCGAACCCAGGTTCCACCCATCTGTAGTCGGGTACGCTAACCACTAGACAGGTTGGGCGGCAATCCATACAATTATTCCACAATAATGGATACCTGGCTCTGAAAAGTTGTGCCCACTTCGAGAAAAAAACCATCGGAAAAATACTTCTAACTATACTGTATATTTCCTGTAGGTTTTCAGCTTCTCTAACACGTTTGATACAGGTAAACCACAAAGATTTATTTTTTGAAAAATGGCTATTCAACAGTTACGGAATATCCTATCAACCAAAGAGTCTCATTCCTCTTAGATACATTCAGAAATGACAAATTTGAACTGAAAAATACATTGTTTTTATCACTTAATTCCAGCACAACTTTCAAAATCTTGTCTTACGTATATTTATTGCGTCATTCACCCTTAACATATTTTTTCAAAGAAATAATTTGCCCCAGTGGTTTTTTTCACATACTTTATCACTAGCAAATTATCCCATAACATGGTTCAAACGTTTATTAGCCTAACTGCAGCAAAAGTATGACTTTATATAGATTTATCCCTTGCAAGATTGTGATATTCAATTCGTTATAAGATCCGTAAAATAATATTTGCCTTTAGCACATCGTAAAAGAAGCGTGTTGTAAATCACTTCTTAAGTAATCCTCTTCAATGGATCATGCGATTTCTGATTATAGGGCTACTTAAAGAATATGGTTTATCTTAGGGGCGCAAATCTCCAACATACTTCATGTGCAAAATATCACATTACATTAGTAATGTGATAATTTGAACATGATGTCTTTTCAAAGTGTTTTTCAATATGCTGTACAATGTTTTGAAAGCTTACAGCGGCTGAGTCATAGTCACAGAGAATAAATTTGCTTACATTGGTCTGATAACAGTTGATAATTTTTACACTTGTGATGTTTGGTCATAAACTGCATGTTTTGAAAAGAGTAGAAAATTTTATTTGTAATTTAGAAGAGGATAATTCTTTGTAATTTCTCTGTGCCTTTATGTGATGTGTTTTTATTCCATTACACTAAAAAGTTGTATGATAAATGTCCTAATTCACTTACACTTGCCATATTAATTGATCATTCTTAAGAAACCATCAATCGGTCAGAATTTATAAATTAAAATTTTCTGAAATTTTGGATCACATCTTTTGTAAAAAATTAATGGCAATTTGCTCTGCTGTTTTATCTATAGAATGATATTTGTAGAAAAATAAAATGCAGTCATGCACTCATAAAGATTTCAAAAAATTTTTTTGTTAATTAAAAAAATTGCATATATTTCAAGTCCTCCAGAAATTAGTTCTATAGTTAAAGTGGGAGATGGAATACATAAAACTCGGGATTTCACTGAATCAAAAATTGAATTCTGCAACATATCACATATAAATCGAAGATTTCCTACTTAATAATCTGATATTTAAATATTATTATTCCTCAAAAATAAAGTAAGAACCTTTATAAAGTTTGGTAAACCTTTGCTTAGTAAATATAGATCTCTGTTAAAATTACACGGAATATAATTCATACTTAAAATTTACATTAATCTATTTACCAATAGAATCTTTAGATAAGGAAATATTAGAAATAATGTACGAATATTAAAAAAAATATCATTAAAAATTTCTTATTATATTGAAATTTAGAACTAAAATTTAGCAGGGCAAAACTGATATTGTAAGAAATATTTCCTTCAACTTATAACTTATAATGGTCATTACAGGAATTTGCAGTTTATATTAATTGTTCTTAACTTTCAGCCCCTTTCTCATTTATATGAAGATTTTAATAATCAGAATCAAAAGAATTAAACCATGAAAATATTTAAGAAATAACTGTCTTGGATACATATTAATGATTCTTAAAGAAAAAATATCACAACTGATTAAGAAGTACATGAAAACTATTAAAATCAAGAAAAGTACTCTCATACATATTAGTATTCTTTTATGTAGAAATATTTATTAATAGTAATTTTCGAGAGAGAAAAACTTAAAATATACATTAATTGATGATTTCTCGATATGAAAATCCCATGAAAATTTTAATTTATTATTTTATTAAATATAAGATTTTCGAAGAAAACTTATTAATTTGGAAAAGCTTTTAAGTGGCACGTGACTCACTGTTAGAGAAATACCGTAGACTCATGATTTTTTAGTCGGAGGTGTTAAATGTTTAATTCGAATTCATTTTTAGAAAGATCAATTTCTGCAAATTCATAATTTTTAAATTCGTAAATTCCCAATATAAATTTTTTACACGCTAAAATATTAAAAATAATTCAAATTTGACACACACACACACAATGTATAACAAATTAACTTGGATTTATCGAAGTGATACTTTAGAACTCAGTGTCCAAAAACATGTTCATGGACACAAGTGGATTCATACAAAAACAAGGAATAGTCTGTAAGTTAAGGCCATATTTAATACACTACTGGCCATTACAATTGCTACACCAGGAAGAAATGCAGATAACAAAATGATATTTATTGCACAAATATATTATACTAGAAATAACAAGTGATTAAATTTTCAAAAAATTTGGCTGGATAGATACTGAGAAATCAGTACCCAGAACAACCACCTCTGGCAGTAAAAACAGCAGTTAGACGCCCTGTTAGTTAGAGTCAAACAGAGATTGGATTGCATGTACAGGTACAGATGCCCATGCAGCTTCAACACGATGCCACAGTTCATCAACCGTAGAGACTGGCGTTTGGTGATGAGCCAGTCGCTCGGCAACCATTGACCAGACCTATTCTATTGGTGAAAGATCTGTAGAACGTGCTTACCAGGGCAACAGCCGAACATGTTCCGTATAAAGGTCCGTACAATACCGGCAACATGCGGTCGGGCATTATCCTGCTGAAACTTAGAGTTTCGCAGGGCTCGAATAAAGGGTAGAGCCACGGGTCGTAACACACCAGAAATGTAACGTGCACTGTTCAAAACACCGTCAATACTAACAAGAGGTGACCGAGACGTGTATCCAATAGCACCCCATACCATCACGCCAGGTGATGGGCCAATATGACGATGACGAATGCACGCTACCAGTGTGCGTTCACCACGATGCCGCCAAACACGGATGCGACCATCATGATGCTGTACACAGAACCTTGATTCATCTGAAAAGATGACGTCTCGCCATTCGTGCACCCAGGTTCGTCGTTGATCACACCATTGAAGGCGCTCTTGTCTATGACGCAGCGTCAAGGGAATCCGCTGCCATGGTCTCCGAGTTGAGAGTCCATGCTGCTGCAAACGTCGTCGAACTATTCGTGCAGACACTTTTTGTCTTCCAAACGACCCCATTTCTTGACTCACGGCTCATGACGTGGTTGCACGATCCATTACGGCCATGCGGATAATATGCCTGTCTTCTCGGCTGCTAGTGATAGGTGGCCGTTGAGATCCCGCATGGCGTTCCGTATTACCGTCCTGAACCCATCGATTCCATATTCAGCTAACAGTCATTGGATCTCTAACAGTCATTGAAACGTGCTGGTACGCATTTCTCCTTCTTACACGAGGCATCACAACAACTTTTAACCAGGCAACAACGTTCAAATGCAATTTGTGTATGAGGAACCGGCTGAACAATTTCCTCATTTAAACACAATGTAGGTGTCGCTACTGGTGCCTGCTTTATCTGAATGCGCTGAAAAGCTAATCATTTGCATCATTTGTATCACAGCACCTTCTTACTTTCGTATAAATTTCACATCTGTAGCATGTCGCCTTCTTGGTGTAGCAATTATAATGGCCAATAGTGTATTTTAAAAACATATATAATAAAGCTTCTTCAGAGTAATAAAGTAGCTTCTTTCAGATTTGCTTTGTAAAAAGGTTTAAAACAGTTTTCATGTAGATTTTTAGGTCTTGTGCAAAGCTACGACTGCTGACATGCTGTCAAGTTTGATAATTTTTGATATTTTATAGACATTATCGACGATGTTGTATCCATGCGAGGTGCATCTTTAGCATCCAAATACCCAAACGGAATCGACGAAACAAAAATTGTGCGTAACTGGTTGTTACAGTCTTATATAGGATGATAAACACCTTTCACAATTTTAGCCACCCGGCTATCTTTTTCGCCGTTACAAGAGAAAAACGAAAATGTATCGAATTTTCCGTTTGTTGTTTCCATTTTTGAAACCTTGTACTCGTAACTCAATTAATCAAACAAAAAACCGCAAGAGGATATTTTTGTGTCAAATATCACCTTTCCAACGAGCATAAATCTGAAATTGTTTGATAGATACCTCACGAGATAGCGATCACTACAGACGTCTACCGAAAAAATAATGGATAACTTTTTCCCCAACCTAATATTTAAAATGTTATATAAAGTAATCAAAAAATTTTTTTTTAAGATTAGATCCAATTATTGGAAAACAGATCGCTGAAAATTTTTATTTATTGATTCAGGTGTTCGAACATGACATTTCATGCTTTTAAAGAAAATAATATTTTTTTTACTGTAAATTAAATATATTTTAGTTAATAATATAATGCATTTCTATGGCATTGGATTTTTTTAAATCTAGTTTTTTTTTGCCTTTACTTAAAAAGTTAGTTCATTTTAGTCAGAAACCTATTTTCTTGATTCTATCCTATTTTCTTGATAAACAAATTCCTAAACCTATTTTCTTGATTAACAAAAATATTTCACAATGTGAAATATTTTTGTTCTTATGTAAGATGATTTAATTAATGAGGTTTCTTTAGATTTATTAATCAATAAAATTCTCAATTATTGATCTCATTCATTCTGTTTTATAAAGATTTAAATTTATCTTAAATCGTATCAAGTACTAATTTCAGTTAGGGAGTTTCAAGTAGCTTTCATTTCTAAAGTTCTTATTTTCATGTACATACTTAGCAAAATTATTTGCTTTTATTTTAATAAAATATGTTTAAATTTTGTTATTTAATATTATTTATTGAATGCTGAATTTTTCTTATTAATATATTATTCATGGTTAAATAACCAAATAATATGTTAATTTTATCAAAAATTTTTTATTTAAATAAAAATCTTTTTAAAGTATTTTTTTTATTTTATTATTAGTTAATATTTATTTTCTCTTTTGTTATTTTTTAGAGCTTGCAGAAAATTCAATTTAATGCAACAGCCATAATCATTTTAAATTTTTATTCAATATTTTATTCCCCTCTCAATGTCCCAGTTTACGTAACTTTGAGAAATTTCCGTTATCATTGAATGTTTAAAAAGCCTTGCAGTATATTCAGTTTGAAAAAAATGCTCCTTATCGTAGCATCCATTCAGAAAATAATAGGTGACAGCGAGAATGATAATCATTTTCAATTTAGATTCATTAATTTACTCTTTTTCCGATATGCGGCATGCTTACTCCTTAAAATTTTTTTTTCGCTTTGAAATTACTTTAGAAATACTTTTCTTCAGAAAAGAATTTCATTTTATTATTTCTATTTGAAAATTTTGTTACTATGCATTCATTTTTTTTTTCATATTTTTCACTTTTATCGAACCGCTAAGCTTATAAAACAAGAAATGAAACTTATTAGATTTAAATCATTTTCTATTCAAAACCGAAAAAATAATTCAAGTGTTTATTCAATTTAAATTTCCATTTATTGTTACACTTTTCATAAATTAATAATTTATATGTGCTGCATATTTGAGATGATTAAATTTAGTTTTTATTCAATAAATATAAATATAAGAGAAGAAGACTTAATTATGTACACAAGTGTGTGTGTAAGATTAAGTCATATTCTCTTATCTATATCTTGTTACGGAAAGGTGGTGATTTCTACCATTATCAGGATAATGACAGTGTTGTGTTGATAAAGTTTTCAGGCATTAAATTATGCATCCAGTAAATCTTATATTTGTAAATGCTATGGGATTAGTGTTGACTGCTTCGGCATAAATTTTTTCCATCTATGGAAATCAATTTAAGAGTTCTACTAGAAGTTAATTTTGCACCACGATTATTATTTGTTTATGCTTAATGAATAATATAAAAAGCTATTGTAAAGTCTTTAAGCATCAGTTATATTTTGAGTAGGCATTTCATAAAAAGTAGGCATACCTGAGCAAATAT
This sequence comes from Latrodectus geometricus, assembly GCA_026290005.1. Taxonomy (NCBI): domain Eukaryota; kingdom Metazoa; phylum Arthropoda; class Arachnida; order Araneae; family Theridiidae; genus Latrodectus; species Latrodectus geometricus. Next base: position 413,271 of record JAPDSC010026891.1, read on the forward strand.
GCAAGACAATCGTAACCTAGACTGATAAAAGGGGCTATGTGAATGAAACTCCAAAAAATCATCTTTCTACTGAACTGCGATAAACCAAGGTGGAATTTATTAATACACGTGTTAATCTTTCAGTAAATGCTTTTCTCAGTTAAAGTAGTTTATATAAGTTAACAGCATTTAAAGTGAAATCATTTAAATCAGCAATCGTAATTTTGTGTTCATGTATTCTATCTTAATATTTGCGATAGAGCCTGAGAATCCATAATTTAGCCCCATTGTTGAACAATGGAATATGGTTATTGTACTTTTTGAAGACTCATCTGTCAATATAAGTATTTGGAACTTTTCTATACTTCCAAATTCTGCAAAATGCTCAAACGGCCCATTATCTGAGAAATTTCTTTTGAATATTGATTCATTTTACAACAATCACCACTTGCTAGGCTATCCATTATACAGTGCGAAAGCTAAAGAGTTGTTTAGTTTTGTCTTAGACAATTAGTTTCAAATAAGCTGTAAATAACATATTTTTATTTAAGACTAGCTTTTCGAAAGGAAAATGCAATTTTTTGTAAAATTCAAATTAACATTTTATACCATTTTTAAATTTCATCTTCATAAGATTTTTCTTCTTATCTAGACGTATAATTTTAAATAATTCGAATATGGAAAAATAAATTAATTTTAATGAAATTGAGCTAAATTCCAGGCTTGAAAAATTAATTAAATGTATAGTATATTTAGCAAATTTTCGAGTACGGAAATTACTTGGTGTCAAGCTCAAAATGGAATTTCAACTTCATTTTCTCATATGACCATAAATCATTAATACTATTAAATCAAAGCACAATGAATGTGTTGAAGAAATTCTCTTTAATGTTATTAAAAAAGTTTACTTAAATGAACATAATTTTTATTATTAGGCATATAATTATAGCTGAACAACAATATAATGCTTTACATTCATTTTAATTCATTTTTTAATTACCTTAAGTAAACCTTTTTAATGATCCGAAAGAGATTTTCTTCAACTTTCATTACGTTTTGATTTAATATTTTTAATAATTTATGGTCCTGTGATAAAAATGCAGTTGAAACTCTTTTTTCAGCTTGACATCAAGTAATTTTAATTTAGATAATATTCATATAATTATTAGTACACGAAGTTTCACAACAAGGATAATTTTTTCTTCATGAATACTGCTCTTTATCAATGAAAAGTCATTTTAAAACCTGTAACAGGTGGTTGTTAAAATACGTTACAAAAGCTTTCAACTGTTATACACAGTATTAATTATACAATTGATTTGACCATTGTTTAGAATTTGTTTTTCGTTTAATCAGATAAATTTCAGAGCAACTAATGCTCTTGATGGAAAGTGAAGAACTACACCAGATAATATTAAAATGCAAAAATTGCATCAGATTATTTAGCGTAGTAATTATCATGATAAGAATAGCAACTTATAGATCAATGCAACATTGCTATCCTTTCTTTATTTTATTTGTGCATAAATGGTGACCATCGAAACAACAACTTCAAGATGGAATGATTTTACAAAAATTAAAATCACATGAATTGAAAGGAAGAAGAGATTGGAATATGCAAATGATTAGCTTTTCAGTGCATTTGAAGGATGCAAGACGGAAAATACGATTTGAAACTGCTTACGAGAAAAGTTGTGCAGTAGATTTTTAACTCGGAAATCATTTTATAAGATCGGAGTTTTCTTAAATTTCTGTTATGCCTCTTACAGAAAGAAATGCATACCTCAAATTTAGGGATTCAGTAGAGGCAAGATCATTGCTTATCGAGAATGTGGATTATCGTTTTGTGATATTGTCCCTCATACTGCTTGAAAACAAACAGTGTCACGCGGAATCGATTGGTTGCTGGGAATCATATTGAACAACATGCAGAATGTCAACATTCTTCCTTGACTAACGTCCAAGAGGACATACACATACTGTACTCTATCATGAACCATTATTAAGAAAATGGACTTGTTAGCAGTCTGTCCACTTTCAGCTCATATAGTTGCGAAGAAATTTGGTGCAGCACAAACTGTCAACACCAAGATAATTATTTTAGTTTCTCATGGCAATAAAGCATATAGACAACCGGTAATTTTTGTGTGCCTAGTGGTAAAGTTGGATACAGGAGTGCTACAACTTCCTCCTTTTGGATAAATGTCTATTCTGAGTACAGCATTCTGATGGATGGTATACATATTTACAGGCTTCAAGAACAACTTAGATCTCCTGTTTATATTCGATATCGTTGTAGGAACCCTACACTTGAAATCATATTGTATGAAGCTTTTGATATACGATACGTACATCTCTATTTCGCATTGGCGATAGTTTTAACGTCGATATGTACATTTCTGACATTTTATAGCCAGGGGTTATACACATGTCCTGTGAAACATCATTTTTTACAACGAGATAACGAAAGACTATATATTCATTGTACATTGTGTTCAGATATTATTCGATTCAGAAGGTATTTAATTATTTTCTTGATCTACATGGTCTCCAGACCTCTCACCAATTAAAAACATCTGGTCATGGGTTGTTAAAAGATGTGTGCACCATCTCTTTCCGGCTTCTACAGTTTATAAATTATAAGACCTGAAGCAATATGAAATGTTTTAACTGTTTCTGACATTCAATCACAGTCCAACTCTATATCTGATAGGGTAAGGCAAGTTGTTACATTTAACAACTTGCCTTACCCACATCCTTATTCCACATCCTTTAAAAACCCCAACTGAGAGCAAATTAAAATATTTTGTCTTCATGTCTTACTGCTTACGTACAGTAAATATCATCTATTTATTTATTTATTTATTTATTTTTTTTTTTTTTTTGGAAATGCAGATTCTGCTTTTATTAATTTGGATAGTTTTATTTAAGGAATTTTGAAATCCAAAACTTCTTTAAGAATTTTTCATTTTGCTTTCATTTAAAAATTCATCATAGCATTTTTACAATGTAAATAAAAATTCATTTTTAACTATTCTAAAACAAGATCTTTTACATACTTTACTATCACTGATTATTAATGATAAAGTGTGGTCTCTTTGGTTTATAAATAATATATTATCCTTGGAAATATTTAATCTATATTCATGAAATTAGATGGAATCAATCTTTGTAAGCACAAAGAAACAAAAAAAAAAAAGATATCCAACAAAATCACTTTACTACTTTATTATATAATCATATACTTTCTACGTTTAATGTTTCCCACGACAACATATTGTTACTTTTGAACATTCTGTATATTGTAAAGTTATAATTTTATGCATTATATGTTAAATCAAAATTTTAATATATGATTACTGTAATTACCCCTAATTATTCACCAAAATAAATTGTGTGGGAAAAATAAATTTTAATTAGATTTTAATTTGTTAAAAGAAGGCACATAAAAATAAAAAAAACAATTATGGTTTAATTTCATCTAATAATGTATCAAAAAATATACTATTCTGAATTTATCATTTTATTTATGTAAAAGCTTTATTTTAAAATTGCTGGATTTTCAGTGTACTGAGGACTAGAGTATCGAATAATTTTATATTCTTTGAGAGAGAGAGAGAATCATAAGTTCGTAGTTGCTATTGCGCATGTCTTGAAAAATTATATACAAGTTTCACTGATTATCAATAAATGAGCTTAATAAAGAGAAAAATCTAGTTTAAAATAAATTATTTAAATTTTTGGTTGTGGCAGAATAATGTAATACTTACTTTAAGATAATTTGGGTGTCAGCATATACACGTATATAAAAAGACCCGGGTGCATTTGGCTCGAAAACTGCTGGGACAATGATGTAATGACCCGGACTTATTTGAAATCGTCCAAACACTTCTCGATAGTTTACATAAGGACCTGAGTTACCAACTTCTTCGATATTTAAAAAGTCTTGTAAAGTTTGTCGAACTGGTTCTTTTACCTGAAACGTAAAATGAAACATTGAATATCCCTAAAATGGAGTAACTTGAAAATATTAGCTTCAAAATATACTTTCATCATTATTTTAATCTGAAGCATTTGAAAACATGACTTCATATATAATTTGCAGATAAAATTTTAAAAAATTGAGATCTTTTCATATATATGTATTATATGAATACTATAATTATTTATAGAGTATTCACATTTTTTAAAATGTGAATACTCTATAAATACTGACATCATATAATAAATTTTTGATTACTTAACATTTTTTAAAATGTTAAGTAATCAAAAATTAATTATATGATGTCAGTTTATAGAAATTCACAATTTAAAATTTTTTGATAGTTTTTTTCTTATGATTTCTTAACAATAGAATGCTTTCGTATTCTTGAAAACTTATTCAAAACTTGATTCAAATCAGAAAATCGAAAAAGTCATTCAATAACAAATTTTAGATACATTTCAAAACTTAATTTCATTCCTAGTAATCAAGCACCATTCAACATATAAATAATATATGTAAATGTTTGATTTGAATGTTAAATTCTTTACTGAATGATATTCTTCTCGGTTCATGATTCTTGATATAAGCATAAGAGAGCTTGAATTATGCTTCTAAAGCAATTTTCTCACACATTTCTATTCTTCCGTGTTAATTGTCAGCAATTGCGCCTAATTCAGTGTTTTAAGAAATTAAAAATAAACAATACCCAAATTATATTTATTTTTGAGGTTATTGTTTCTTAAAAATCTAATTCATTTCATTCTAGGCACACATAAAAATACTTTACAAATTTAGATTAAAATATGTTCACAATATTATAGCAAAATTATTTTAATCATTGAATAATGGTAAAAAAAATGGCTTCAAAAAATTGAGCTTCAGTAATAAAAATATGTTTTTAATTTCTCTGATTTAATTAGATGTGCTAATTCAATGATTTTCCTTGTAATTTCTTGAAGTTTTAAATATTTTAAAACTATGAAAATGAAGCATTAACTATTTAAGTGTTATTTTTCTGAATTTTAAAATATCATTCCCTCTTAAAGTATATACAGTGGCACAAACAATTGAAGATACACCTTACTTTTACTTTATAAATCCTACTTTCAAACAAAATAACACATTAACTAGAAGTGCAAACGTAATTTTATTTTTAGACATGACAAAAGATTTAATTAACATCAAAAATAAAGAAAAATCAATGACAAAATTCTAAAAGAAAAATTTTCAGAGGTGTTTCAAATAAACATAAGCAAATTTCTACCTCAAAAAAATGAGGATACACCAATGAATTTTTGTTTAACTACCACTAAATTTTTATTCTGCTCGCTACTATAATAATCTAAGTTTGGGCAATGTCATCTTAAACTTTTTGGACTTTTATTTTTGTCTTTTGAAGTTGGTTCTGTGAATTTAAAGTCGCAAATTTAAATAGAAAATGGCTCCTCGGAAAGAGACCAGTATTGATGTAAGAAAATTTATATTAAAGTTATTTAAGAAAGGAAAATCTTATCGGGAAATAGCTGAAATTGTGGGCAGAAGCCACTCGTGTGTCCAGAAAATCATTGGAAGATTTAAAAGTGATGGATTAATTGAAAATAAAAGTGGAAGAGGAAGAAAACGTATTCTGAGTGATGTAGTCAAAAGGAAAATTTTGAAAGATAACAAGATTGATTCTAAACTAAGTGCAGTCAAACTAGCTGCAGAAACTCCTCGAATAATGAGCAGAATTGTAAGTGCTGAAACTGTGAGAAATGTGATCAGACATGCTAGATATAGCAGTCGAGTTGCTCGAAAGAAACCATTTATAAGCTTACAAAACCAGAAAAAGGGTTTGGAGTTTGCAAAAACTCATCAAGTGAAGACAGATAACTTTTGGAAGAAAGTTATATTTAGTGATGAAAGTAAATTTAACATTTTTTTAAGCGATTGTCGTCGGAGCGTTTGGAGAAAGCCGAGCACTTCTTTGGATCCAAAAAATTTACTTCCTACTGTTAAACATGGTGATGGTTTGGAGTTGTATGGCTTCAAATGGGGTAGGAAATTTAGTTTTTATAGATTCCATAATGGATCATAAACTTTTTATAGATACTACTCAACAACAATCTTAAAAAAAAATCCAAAAAAATTGGGTTTAGATGAAAATTTTATATTCCAGAATGACAACGACCCCAAACATACGGTACGTAATGTCAAAATGTGGTGTCTTTTTCATTGTAAACAGCAATTGTACACACCACCACAGTCCCCTGACATCAATTTCATAGAAAATTTGTGGGCCATATTTGAAACAAAGCCCATTATTTGAAACAAAGCTCATTTAAAGCAAGTGTTACAAAAAGAATAGTATAAAATACCTCCAGATACCACCAAAAATTGGTCGAATTTGTACCAAGACGTTTGGAGGACACATACATAAAAGCCAAAGGACATGCAACCAAATGTTGACACTGTCCTTGTATGTGATATATAACAAAAATTTCATTGGCGTATCCTCAATTTTTTTAGGTAGAAATTTGCTTATGTTTATTTGAAATGCCCCTGAAAATTTTTCTTTCAGAATTTTGTCATTGACTTTTCTTTATTTTTAATGTTTATTAAATCTTTTGTTATGTCTAAGAATAAAATTACGTTTGCACTTCTAGTTAATGTGTTATTTTGATTGAAAGTAGGATTTATAAAGTAGAAGTAAGGTGTATCTTTTTTGTGCAACTGTATTTTATGATCAAAATAACTTCTTACAAAGAAAAATATTTCAACTTACTTGAAATATTACGTATGCTACTTGCAGCATTTTTCTTCTCGGGTGTCTTACGCAACGTCTTCGGAGTTGCATAAGAGCCACTACTATATTACATTTGGAATCATTTCGCTTTGCTAAAAATAAGAAGCTGAATATTAAAGGCAATATTGCATTCACTTACATACAATCAAATCTCTTTTCTTGTAGTTTCCAAAACTCGAAATACTTTCTTACACATTCATTGCAAGCTTAGCAAAATTCTAAACCTTAAAAATTTTCCCACGCTCCTTTGAGAATCGACATATCAAGATTTGATTGTATTAAGTGATATACAAAATTATACGAATTATATGCCATTTGTAACAATTAAGGATTAATTATTCTATAAATATTGATTTCTAAAAAGAAAATCGTAATTAGGAATTTTGAAGTCTTAATAGATAAGCAATCAAAATAGAAATGATCAAACTTGAAATTATTATGATTATTAAAGAGTATCAAAGCGTTGTTAACAAACTTTATCATAATAAATAATCACAAGTAAATAAAAACACTAATTTCATAAGATAAAATGTTAAGGTAATCATCATCACAGATTTTACTCTCGTATTTGATACCACAAACAAAAAACGAATGAATCTTTGTTTTGAGAAATAACAGCAAGGTTGCAATATCAGCAATAAGGTTGCAAAAGAATCTACAAACTCGTATTACAGCAAGATGAATAAACTTTAAATTTGATAAATATCTCCATCTGAACATAAGTTCATAACAGAGCACCCCTCTGAATCTTACAAAAGAAATCCTTTTAAATTGTTATTTTATGAATAACATCCAAAATTCCTTCAGCAAGAGACAACAGCAGTTTTAATTCATTTTGATTCGTTCATTAAATCAGTACCACAATTCTTTTCTCCAATTTTACCATGAACTTTTATTTCATATTTTCTGATAAGGTAAACACGAAAGTTAGGTATATTTTATGTATAAATTATTTATACTAATCATATTACAAGTCTAAAAAGATTTCTTTCAAATTCTGATGTTTAGTCATACCTTCCAGCTTTCTTTAGATATAACTTTATCTAAAACTTTAATATACATAACATTTCAAAGACGTAAGATATTTTAGGTTTTAATGTATGCTATTATAGTATTATGCTTAAATTTGTAGCATTCTTATGCGTATTTTCATCTAAACCCGGTGAGGAATGAGAATAATTTTTGGTACCTTGTTTTGACATGATATGTGCATAAGTATTCCTGAAGTAAAAGAACAACCCAATTTAACTGATAGAAAAAAAATTGCATTGTACGAAAGAAATTTCATTCGATATTTCCTTGATATTTTATGTTGCTTTAAATGTATTTATTGAACCAAAGCATTTTCATTCAGATATCGAAATTGAATAAAGGTTTATGTGCATTGGTAACATGGATGTGTGAAATTCAGAAACAGTAATTAGTCATTTGTTGAAAACCTGAAGTTTACAAAAGTGAGTTTATGAGGTTATATTTGATATAATTTCTCAAACTTGTGTCTTTTTACATAAGATGTCTAGTAATCTTTAAGTATGAAGTTAAATAAAAAGCAGAGCATTGCTATTAATTTCTCTCATGGATGAAAACAAATGAAATGCAGTTCGTGTACCATCATAGAAAATAGTATTGAACTTGAGTATCCAATGATTGAGTATCCTTGATGATCCAATGATGAGTATCCAATGATGAGTATCCAATGATTGATTGAACTTGAGTATCCAATTAATGATTAAATAATAATTGAAGAGAAATTCCGAAGTTCTTTGCTCGAAAACTCTATTATCAACATTTTATGAAGTTCCCAGTAAAATGCTAAATGTATGGATTTTTGTTCCTATTCAAATGGAAATCTTTGTGTATTCTTTCATGACGCTATACTTTGCAACACTCAAGTTGCAACGTATTGAAAATTTAAAAGTAATTTTATTAAGTTGCTTATTTTTTCTTTCCAAAAGGAGATAATGTACTTTTCAGTTATGACAAAACTAAAATTATATCAGTGCATACATATAACATTTTATATACTTACGCGCAAGAGTGAGTTGAAATTGAGGATTTGTTGCAAAGGAAACTAAATTATTCCGAGAGCCTCCACAACTTTTTCCTTCTTCCCAACGACCATGGATTGTCTTTGTGAAGGTGGCAGGTTGTGAAGCATCCTTATGGATAAAAAGGAATCATTAGCATAAATAAAAAGGGGTTAAATAAAACAATAGGTACATTTTTTTAATCGTAAAGTTTTCCACAAGGGACTTTCTAGAAGACATGGAATTAGAAATAAATCAACGACTTTTTACTCAAGAAGAATTTCAAAAACATTCATATATTATTCGTGTTTCTCTCTCTGACATTATTAATTTCTCAAGCAAATTCACTGGCAACTTTGAAGACAATTTTAAAATCAATAAACGGCAGTGTATAAAAACAATATTTATTTCAAAAATATACATCTATTGCTTTTTTTTTTCGATGATTTTTAAAATTTATAATGTCATCAAATTCTCTAAATGATATTCATTTAAATGCAGGATGAAAAGAAATAAATTTCTGATGTTTTTGTAGACAAAAAAATTATTACCTCTAATATTAGTTTCTGGAAACAATATCAATTTTAAATAGCTAGTATAATATATTATGATTTACAAATTTATTTGATTAAACTCTATGTATGTGGCTTTGATTGTCATGTGAACTGTAAAATAAAATATATGTATTATAAATTATTTTGTCACATATGTATTTTACGGGTATTAAGCAAAAACTTCTAATTAGTGAGAGGTATTTTGCAATTCCACTGAGCATTAAAAGAGAGAAAATTGATACACATTAATCTAACGCTTTAATTAAGAATATTAAAAGATTAACTGACAGTCTAACAATAAAAATAGGCTAATTAAAAATAAGGATTATGAGAGCTTTATTCTTCCAAAGTGAAGATTTTGCAATTTAATCCTAATCATTGTTTTAAATAATTAGTTTTTGCTTCTGCAAGCACATATATATATGCTTCGACCCATATATGTGTAGTGGCTAGCCTAACGACCGAATGCTGTTGTAAGCCATCTTAAAACCCATCTCTTAAATTGCTTTCTGGAAGGACTTTTCGTATAGTGAGGGGTGTAATCACAAGTCTCGAAAATCCCGAAAACCCCCAAAGCACGCTATCTGAAAAACTGGAACGTAACCCAATTGAACATGTTTGGGACTACATATAGTTGCTCTCAATCCCCCTCCTAAGACCCTAGCCACGCTTTCAACTGCTTTGGAAGAGCAATGGTTCACACTTCGTATACAATTTATCGACCACGTAATTGAAAGCATCACACATCTCTGCCTGTGATGTGATGTATCGGTGAACTCATACCCTATTTTAAAGGTACTTTTCCTGTGCCAAATTACACCTCCCATTTGTTCATTGTATACAGATGCTAATTTTTATAGCACTATAGTTGTCTGGTGACTTCTTCTTTATACTATTTTCTACGTTCTTATGTGTTGTATAATGTATATAAGTTTGATTAAATTTCACGCATAATCTTTCTTGTTGATGCAAATATCATAATAACCTATTCCTGTATGCTATTTCCTAAGTGGCAGTTAAACCATGAATATTGTGGAAACTTTCTTGGTTTTCCCTTGCATACACTGATTTACCTGCTGAAATATTTGGATTAATATTTTAATTCCAATTACGTATAAAACATAGATAGAAAACAAATAAACTGAAATGTGTTGGAAACAATAATCTATGCAAGCAAAGTAAAATATTCTATATAATGCTAAAATTGTAAAATTTTTCATATTGATATTTCAGTTATTAAACTATCAGAGAAATTTAAAACATCTTACTTGAGTTAAATGTATTAGAAAAACACCTGAAATTTATCATTTTCAAATCAATTTGTTTAATCAGTATTTTGAGCTTTTTATGAATCTTTTAAATTAAAAAAGTGAAATTGTTATAAATATCTTAGTTATATGAAAGCAAGAAATAATAAGAAAATACAAATTAAGAAACTTTTTTATTCGGGGAAAATATTTATTAAAATATTTATGAAAAATTTCATTACGGGAATATTTTTGTGATTTTAAGATTAATGCAAGCAAAATTAGTAAACACTTATCTAATTCAATTTTGGTATTTTGCCTAAGGCTCTTTCACAAATTTTTATAAAGGAATGGAGCTTTCAAAAAATATTTGTCATTTAATGAACAGGAGTTAAAAGAGTAAAAGCTTTTGATTTAACTTCAATTTATGGCAAATTTAAATTTTTCCTTTAACTAAATTGTTACTATTATAAGAGCTAAATTTCAATATTGTCTATAAAAATAATGGGTTATCAAAGTAGGATTATGATTATATATTTTTTTCCTTTAAATCATGCTTGTGAACTTAATTAATTTTCCTAGGAGATTAAATTTTTATTTAAAAATTAATCTTTTTATGCCTGATAGATAGACTCATTCACACATTGTCTGCAATGTATTAAAATATAATATACAAATTTTAATGCATAGTAATCGCTTAAAATTCCCTTCAATTTTCGTAATATTAAACATTAAATATTTACAACTCTTATAGAATTATAAATTGCAATTTAATGTTACTTTTATTTTTATTTTTTAATTTTCTTGCTTGCCAAAGTTTCAAATTTAAGTGTTGTAAGACATTAAAAAAAAATTCAAAGTATCCGCCATCACTAATCGCTTTCTGGAATAATCTTAGGTTTTTTTCCAAAATGAGAGTATCCTCTTTCTGTAATGCATATTTAAATATTTCTAAACTTATGCCCACAAAATTGAGCTTTTTTATTTTTTTTTTCAACTGTTTAAATTCATAACCAAAGTCGTTGTTTTAATTTTGTGCAAAGTAAATTCGAATGATAAAAATTGATTGAAATCTGATATTTTGTATTGTTTAAAATAACTATTTACTTGAGAATCAGCTCATGTGTTTTCTTCATTCCCTTTTAAGAGACTTGAAAATATAAAGATCAGAATTGCGAGGGGAAACAAAAATGCTCAAGTTTCTGGTTAAAACATTTTTCTTGCTGATATCATTAATAATTGATCGATAAATTTCATTTGTGTGTTTTCTTTTATTTGTTTGTATTTACTCTTAAAATATGCTCCTCACAGTCATTTCAAACAAACTAAACTTATACTTAAAATGGTAGATCTTAAATATGCATTTTTCGATAATATTTTAAGTATATAAATAAATTTTAATTTCATAATTTTCTACCTTCATTTTGATTTGAATATAAATTTTTTTATCTTATTTGTTATAAAACAAACAACACTTAATGATTGGGCACTGAATTGATAGCTGAATATTTAACAGACTGTTTGATTCCATTACTTCCTTGACCATCAGTTTGCAGAACAATTGATTTAAAAATTACAGAACAATCGATTTCGTGTCGACTTTAAGTCATAGTTCCATGTTGAATAAATATTCATATACAAAAAAATAATTGTACAGCGTTCCACCAACCAAGCAACCGTTCCAATTAACATCAGAAAATTGCCCATATCTATAACCTGATCAAGAGCATACTTTCGAAATTGTAAATGTGACATATTTTTTTTAAAACATTACCTCGTTACCCCTCCTTCATTCAAACACTAGTTGTATGCATTTTTCATTATGAATCTTATAAACAACAATACTTTGATATTTATTCTTTTGCACCAAGCATAAAATGACTTAATAATGCTCAAAAAATAACCAATTTTATATGATTTATCTAACCAATAATTTTTGAGGAAAGCAATTAAAAAGTACTTTATTTGCATGGAAATCAACGTACGTAGTCTGTAAATGATCCATATAAGGGAATGTTTAAAGCTACGTCTTATTCAGAAAGAAAGTTTAATTTAACAAAATCTGTAGACAAAATTATAAGACCTCAAATTTTATATTTATAGCAGCTTTTAACAATTCATTTATTATAAAAATTGATAATGGTAAACTGATGAAGGACGCACAGCAACATTCCCCATATACATATTTAAAATAACATATTGTAGCTTCTATCCAAAATTTGATGGTTACTCTTCTTAAAAAGAGAACAAGTTTTCAAAATATTATCGATAAATTTAATGCATTCGTGGGAAACATGTAGACATCAGCCTTAACTTCTAAAGATGATGTAAAAATTCCTGAGTAAATTTTATAACAAAATATTTTTTTAACTAAAAATCACTTCTCTGAAGTCCTATCATCGCTGTACAAAATTGAAACTCCTTACAGCATAGGTACACCAGTAATACTTATATGGGAACATTCCTTACAAGAAACTTTTCTAATAAACCTTATAAAAATTTCAATTTGCATTTTTCTCTCTGACTTACAATCGTTAATCTATTATAAAAAATTAAGTTTATTTATTGATATATTGTTATTTGAGATGCTTGTCAATTTTTTTTAGAAATGTATTGATTGTGAGTTAGTTAAAACCCTGGTGTTATATAAACGTTTGATGACTACAAGTTTCGTGAAACATCCTTTCAGTAAGGTTGTTAAAATTTGATGAATAAAGAAGTTATTACTTATGAATGAATTCATGAAATTCAAAATTAGTAGACTCTGCCTTGAAATTTATCCCATTTACATCAATATAACTACATTAGATATCTAGGGCATGTAAATAACCATTAAACATCACGAAAATATGAATAACTTAGCAAGAATGTAATTAATATCCACGAAGTATGAAATACCTTATACGCCAGAAATACAAAATCCCAAATTAAGCTTAGGCATTTATAGAATACTTGAACTTATGCAATATTTGAATTTAAATATAAACAAGACAACTATTTATTATTTAAAATGTTTTTATAGAATTAGCTTTGATAAAAAAAAAGCCATAACATTTCCCATTATGCTTATTAATAACAAATTCTTATATTAAAAATTACAAGCATTAACATACATATAAAATCAGTTATACACTTAGGTTTAAATGTAATAATATAATAAAATGAAAGTTCGATTTACCGCAATTGAATTGTTCTTCAATGATGAAGGTTGGCACAAATCAGGAGTAAGACTGCAAATTGTCACTTCTTCGAATTCTCGACAAAAATCTTGGTAACTCATCCAAAATTCTCCATCTCCTCTTTTGCTATAGTCGATTTTTTCTTTTGTGTTCCAGTCAACATTTTGCCAATTTGAGTCACTATGAGAAAGTTAAGATTATGTTTAAAAAATATGGATTACCTACATACATCAAATTATTTTAGTACTGTATGGCAGAAGCAACTAGACTCAAAAATATCTTTATAATTATTTTCAGTGGTTTAAACTATTCATGTTTTCAAGTGACAGCATATTACATACTTGCTACGATTAATAATTAGTACTTGAAAAATAGCAATAAAAAAGGATTCAAATTAAAAGAAAAGAAGTCTTCGATTTTTTCCCTTGAAAATACGATTTATAAAATACGATGAAAATACGAAAAGTTGATTTAAAGCAATTTGATATACTTATTTTTAATCTCAAAATTCGCTGTTGAATAACGCGAATTTTTTCTTTTGCTAGTAATTTAATATTTGTGCTTTGAATTGATATATAAATATTTTTAGGAATATTATAAGCACTAATGTAATCAATAAAAACCGTCCTTAAAAAAATATTTTTAAGAATGGCTGAAGATTATGGTTTGTGATCAATTATGTAAAGAATTATTTAAAGTTTGAAGATTCAGTGTTTTTGAATAGTTGTAACAGCAATATTTATTAATTATATTTAATGTTTTAAAAATAAGTAGTAATTAGATGCTAAAGAGAAGACAGAAGTGATTCAGTATACTCAAACGAATCATAAGTTAATAGGAATTGTAAATAAATAAATGTGAAATTAATTTTTATGAAATTAATAGAAAGATTAAACAATAGAGAACAGCCAACACTTATTAAATTGAAGCTGTTTTCTTATATTTGGTGAAAATTTTGATGAGAAGGAAGTAGAAAAAAATGAAAGATATTTAACAATAACGGGCATTCCCAAAACAATGATCAAGATTACTGTTTTCATATTAATGTTGTAAATGAGACATTCACACACTGGAATGTTTTTCCTCTTTTGCTACTAGTTAATGTAGCCAACTGCTTATAAAATATCTTCTCGGAACACAATGAGATATCTTACAATAGCTGTCTACTGCACGCTCTTACTTTGGGATAAAATTTTAAATTATTTTATTGTAAATAGCATTTTTTTCTTACATGTGGCCCCGGATTAAATACCATCTACTATTGAATTATAGGAAATAAATTTTGTGCTATTGTTTTGATCTTGCGAGTCTGCTGGAGTGAGTGCTTAGGAATTTTCTGAATTTATGAACTTGAAATTCAAGAATACAGACCAAATTGCTTACAATTACATTATTATACTGGATTACATTTATTTATAAAAACTCTACGACAAAATTTATTTATTGGCATTTTTAAAAATTGTGTTACTCCATAAATAGAAAAAAAGTGGTAACCATTATTAAATTTCGCCAATGGAATTAAAAACGGAAGTTTCCATATTGATAATGATACTGCATTTATTGAGAATACATACCCAATCTATACAAAATCAATGATAAATAGTAACCTGTCATTCCATTGACCATTCCATTCAGTATCATTTCCCCAAGGGTTCCGTATTCTCACTAAATAGGCTTCAGATCCTGTGCTCAATTTTACCTGAAATTTTTGTAAAGAAAGTTAGTTCAAATGGGTTATTTAATCAACTTTTGAGTGTTTTGAGTAATTACTATTCTTTAAGATGACTCAAGAAAGCGAAAAAAATTAAAATATATTAACGAAATATTTCTAATCCTCATTTTTGCTAATCTGCTCGTCTAGAATATTTCGAAACAGTAATAATGATAAAAAAAATGACAAATTTTACGGTTTATGAATATTTATTTCAATTTGTAATAATATGAGAAAAAATAGAAATTGTACGTATATAAAAACTGAAGAATGAATTTAAGATTATAATCCCAATGAAAATGATGCGGAAAATTGTAAAAGGTACAAAAACCTTATCGAATAAAAATATGATTTAGATAAGTTAAATAAAAAGTGTGTTGCATATTTTAAACTTACTTCTAAATTCTACTCGTTCTCTGTCAAAAAATCAAGAGGAGTTTCCCAAAACATCTTTGGAAATCGATTTCAAGAGATTCAAAAATTAAGAATTAGATTCTTTGAGTATTTTAGATATCTATTAGTAAAAATATGTATTGTTGTAAATATATTTAAAATTTTAATTTCATCGCATTATTTATAAAAATAGATTATGCAAATGAAACGGGAATGAGACATTAAGGAATAAATAGTTTAGATTTCAAACTTTTCGAACTTAATGATTTGTTGTACTAATTTTAGGAAATGGAAAATAATTTTACTAACACTCTAGTTCACATTTCCTTCTCTTTTGATTAATTTTTGGTAAAAAAAATTATTATGAACAAACACAGGAAATACTTTTGTAGTTACGTGATTCTAATTCGTAATGAATAAATTTCTTGCTTTAGTAAATACTGAATCAGATCGCATTGCACACAGACTAATCTTTCACAAATTTGTACTGTCATCCTTACATATTAATCACATATATTAGGATTTCAATATGATTTGTGAAAAAGAGTTTCCAATGAGAACCTAATAATGTTTGCTGTATAAAAGAATTTTCAAAATGCAATAGATAAATTTCTAAAGATAGCGTAATCTTAAAACAGCTTGAACATGTAAAATCTTTATTTGTTGCAGACGAGAAATTGATTATGAAAGCTACCTTTACTTTCGGAGAGAAAAATGAGCCAGTCGACAATCATAAAATGAAATAAAAACAAATTTCAGCCTGTTATGTTAAATGATTCGTCTTGTAAACAGAACATATTTTTTTCAGGAAAATTAAAAATCTGGCAAGGAGGAATTAACGTATAACTGAGTCTACTGATTTTCCTAAAATGTTAATTCTCATGAGATTTATTTTGCTGGGAAAGGAAACAACGCCTCAAGCAAAAGAAATGGATGTTAACAGAATTACTAATTTCCGTAATATACAGGTCGATGCAATTAACAGTCAATTTCAATGAAATATGCTTAAAATACTTTTGATTTCCTCACAATACAGCAGGAGTGTGTAACAGCATTTGAAGGTCTATCTTCATAAGAATAATATGAACCCCAGATATCATTGGCAATAAATTGCATAAATTAATTTTATTAACATCTGATGACGTGGCAGGGAAAATTTTAAGGAAAGAAATCATAATAATCCTATAGAAATTAATTTTTTCCAGTAAATTGTGTGACTTATATAAATAAATTATATTGGATATCATACTTATTTGTTGTGATCAAAATTTTGACTACTACATTTGTAAATATTCTGTGCGAGTAATATTACAATTTTGGCAATACTTTTATTGTTTCTGGGACATATATAGTACTGATTATAACCAAGACATATCATTGTATGCAACAGAAAATTAGAATAATTCCTCAATTATTATTTTATCTTATTCATTGCATTTCTAATTTTTACAAGTACATGTTAAAGGTATGGCACCTCAGTCGAGAGAGCGTCATTCTCATCATCCAAGGCAGTGAGTTCGATCCTGGAACCGGCTAAAGACCACCGTTTTTACATAAGGTGACTGGGGCATGTTAAATGTATCGCAAAGTCCCCAAGTTTCCAATCCAAATCAATTCCTCTGATTTTGTCAATCCAAGGTAAAGGGATTTATATTAGTTTGGGGAAAAAGTTATCCATTATTTTTTCGGTAGACGTCTGTAGTGATCGCTATCTCGTGAAGTATCTACCAAACAATTTCAAATTTATGCCCATTGGAAAAGTGACATTTGACACTAAAATATTCTCTTGCGGTTTTTTGTTTGATTGATTCAGTTATGAGTACAAGGTTTTAAAAATAGAAGACAACAAACAGAAAATTCGATACATTTTAGTTTTTCTTTTATAATACGACAATGCTAACTAGGTGTCTAAAATTGTGAAAGGTGTTTATCGTCTTATATATGACTGTAACTACCAGTTACGCACAATTTTGGTTTCGTCGATTCCGTTTGGATATTTGGATGCTAAAGATGCACCTTGCATGGATACAACATCCTCAATAATGTCTATAAAATATCAAAAATTATCAAACTTGACAGCATGTCAGCAGTCGTAGCTTCGCACAAGACCTAAAAATATACATGAAAACTGTTTTAAACCTTTTTACAAAGCGAATCTGAAAGAAGTTACAAGAAGTTCACGTAAAAATAATGGATTTCTTTTTCCCCAACCTAATATTTGGTGTTTGCTTTGAAAAATAGAAGAACCACCACTGACTTGTAGTGCTGCCATATAGTGTCATTTGAACTAGGGAGAAATGAACTCTTCAGACTTGTCAAGGAGCTGTTCTCTCTGTGAGGTGCAGCAAATGTTAAAATTGAACTTGAGTGGATTTTGGGGTTGGTACAAAATGTTAAATAAATAGTAACAGAGGTGCCTTAGTTCCCAAATACCTATGTGCCTGATACAAGTGTGTACTTGAAAGTACACGTTCATTTAGATTTTCAAATACATTTTTTATCAGATAGATAATGTTAATAAAAATTTCTCAGACCACCTTTGCAATTCATTGTAAGATGATATCACATTGAACTGTATTTAAAATGTTGGAGAAAAGGTGGCTGTTTATAAATCTAAGTTTTTATACCAAAAGTCATTAATGTTTTTTTGCTGATATGAAAATTAAATGATACTTAGATATTTCAGATTTTATCATTCAATTTCAAATAACTTGGTACTTTTTTCAGTCTGATCAAAAAATTAAATTAGTTTTAAAATTTATAATTAAATTCATATTTTTGCGTAAAATAACACGTGTTTTTTTTTTTACTCAGAATCAACGTATAAGTTGTTGTTTCTTCCCAAATAACTTGCGTATAAATAATTTATGTTTTATTGAATATTTAGCTCACATCACACACACACAAAAGTGATAGGCCAGTTCATCCCTACTAGATGTGGTTAGTTCTAAAATTACTGTTACCACTTTCCTTGTCGTCTGATTTCGTATTTCATCCTAAGAAATGTTAATATGTTTCCCATAAAAAAGTCATTTTGAAAAAATTACTTATTTGCTCATATTTTACACCCTTCACTACCAATTCATCAATGACATTTACTGTTGTTCTTAAGACTTCAAGTAAATCTATCCCATTAAGCCTGATATTAACATTAAAAAATGTAGTCATTGAAATAAGATGTAGTTATGAATAACGGTGGTAAAAGACGATTTTAACTCTAATGCTTATTGAGCCTCTCCAAATTTTAAATTTTTGGTTCATAGACAAAAATGCATTACCATATGAATTACTTTAACATCTCTCAAAGCATAATATTTATTTTATGAATATTTTTAGAAAAAGTGGAATTTGGAAGTGGTTTTTATTTCAACGCAATCACATGTTCCCAAGTTTCTAGCGAACAAATTCTTGCTCATTTAAAATGCTGTAAATTTTGCTATTTATTACTTTTATTTTTATCTAATTTAATGAATGTTTGGTAGAGCTCATTTGAAAATAAAATTATCAATTACTTTATTGCCTATTGGTTAGTCATTGTTAAGAAAAGTTTTAACTAGCTGTCATTATAATTATTAAAACTAATGAAAACTGAGAAAATGTTTCTTAAAAGCTAACTGAATTTTCACGTACGTGTTCTTATTATTTGTCGAAAAGAAACTCGAAATAATTTGTTGTTACATTTGAAGGAAAGCTTATTTTATGGAGTTGCTTAGTTTTATGTAAATGTCAATTTTGCTTTTGAGTTAAGTAAATGAATGTTATAAATGTTATAATTTTCTTAACTTAAGAGTTATTATTTGACAACTAATGAAATTCATTACATATATTGCTTAACAATTAAACTCGTAAAACTTTAATGAGATTTAATCATTTTTAAATATTAGAAGCGGAAGAAATATAGAACCACAATCCCGTTAAATATTAGTATTTCATTATCTTAATCAACTGCATTATTTCTTAATAACTGAAAGTATACGATAACAAAATTTAAATAGTTATTATTCAGGGTGGTTAAATAGAAACTGTTTCTAAATTCAGTTCAACTTAAGACTTTTAACAAAATGTTCGAATAATGAGGTAAATATTTTTTTCCTTTGTTTACCATAATTTTATTTATAACTTTCCATAAAACTAAATAACGATTATTTAAATTTTTATTGCAATTGAATAAGATTTGACGAAACTTGTCTCAAAATATTTACAGATGAAATTAAATAAATCATATTTTAATCATTTCTAGCACACAAATATTTACTGCATTATATGCAATAGCTGAAAAACAAAATTAGATGATAAGTATTTTGCATAAGTTTTTCTCTTTCCTTTTATTAATTGACAAACATTAATTCTTTATATACGGATTCATTCAATTACACAAAGTAAAATAAAAAATATATATTTAATGGATATTATATC
Source organism: Latrodectus geometricus (assembly GCA_026290005.1). Taxonomy (NCBI): domain Eukaryota; kingdom Metazoa; phylum Arthropoda; class Arachnida; order Araneae; family Theridiidae; genus Latrodectus; species Latrodectus geometricus. The sequence goes on from JAPDSC010026891.1 coordinate 433,547, forward strand.
TACAGGGGATGCAAGTATTTTTATTTGAGTATTTATTATTTATTTGAATTTCTATTTGCAAATTGCAAACTGTCTAATGAATAGGACATGTTTAGGACAACTTAAGACACAAAATGTTGTTTCAAGTGCTTAATATAATTTTTAATAGACTAAAAGCACAAATATTTTATTAACACCATTAATTTTTCAATAAATAAAATATACATATACCTTAATATAAATATGTTCTAAAAAAGTCTTTCACACACATACATTTACTATCATACTGTAATAAACATGTATAAAAAAATTCAGGTCTGATAATAGTAACATAAATGGTAAATAAAATGTTACAAAATATAGTAAACAGAATACTATAAGTAACTCTCTCAATACAATTAACCAAAATAATTTTATTTTTGTAAACCAGAAATAAATAATTAAATTAAGACATTTCCATGTATGTATATTACATACAATCATGTTCATAGCAAACAGCTATTTCTTTGTTTTATTTGGATTATTATTGAATTTGTTAGTAATACAACTATGTGTCCAAGATAACGTTTCTAGTAGTTCAGTGTTTTGACCACCTGGTAAAAAAATTTTATTATTATTTGATAATTAATATACAAAATTATTTCATTACTATTTAGTACGTAATTTTTGCTCTATTTTAGATTATTTGAGAGGCAACTTTAAAAAAAGATTTTGCGACTGTCATTCAAAAATTATTTTTTAAGGCAACTTTTATTTTTGAGTGATTTTTCGGTTGAAACTTCTTTAAATAACAAATTTTTAATTACTTTTAGACATTAGAAAACATAAAAAAGTATGTTAAGAATTTAATATCTTGTTATTTATTTATTTAATATTAATATTATGTGTATTTAGTTTTTTAACTAACGATATTTTAGTGATATTTTATAATACAGGAAAATTACATCGAACACTACCTACTATGTTTGACATTATATGTCAAGTAATACAAATTATTTCTATATTTTATAGCATTTTGAAGTTTCAGATTTTATTATCTTTCCTCGAAGCTAAATATTTTCTCGAATAGGTGAAGAAAATTAATTAAATTTGTATTCATTTAATATAATTCAAAAATCTTCCACCAACTTTATTCCAATAAAATGTTTGGAAATCTATACAACTTTTGTACTTCATTTCATTAACTTTTCTGGGGAAGTACTTTTCTTGGAATTCAACAATTTTATTCGAATTTATTTTAAATATGCTCATTTGCTTAAGCATTTGACTGAAATTTATTGAAGTGAATCCAATTGATGTGAGGGTGAACTGAAATGAAGTGAATTTCATTTAAGTGTGTTTCAATTTCCTTCTAAAATTTAAGGCAATTAATAAAAAGTTTTTTTTTTTGCACAAATTTTTAACTAAAAGCAGTTATTTACAGGTCATTTTTGTCTTATGGAATTCTTTTATTTGTTCATCTTTAACGTTTATCGGTTTTTAACAACATCTTTATAATTTCATATAATGACTTCTTTCCAATTTGAACAATTTTACAAAAATATATATATTTTTCTTGCAGCAATACATATAAGTCCTTCATTGAATGGTTCATTTAGAAATTAAGTTAAAATGAATAATTTGACATTCAGAATAAATGAAAGGCATGACGTTTATATAGGTTTTAGGAATTAAATTTCGTTGTGTTCTTAACTCAGCAATCCACTAAGGATAAACACTTGTGCTACGCTTTCTACACTCTGCATCATATGCTTTCAAGTACCAGATAACATATGCCTTAGGCAGATAGTTAATTCACACGAAGTATCAGTGTAAAATAAACAAGTTTTAATATAAAATAAATTCTTTAATATAAAAAAAAATTTGTTTTTAAGAAAATAAAAAATATATATGATTATAATCAATGTTATCTTTAACAAGTCACAATTATTTTTAACAAAAAAAATATTTATTTTATTATTTTAGATAAAATATAAGCCTTTTCATTTAAATTGATGTGCCAAGCCATGGGATAGAAGGGAACACATAAGAAATACAAATATGAAAACTTTTCAAACAGGTTGCGAAACATTTCTGAACAGCTACATTGAAGTAATCAACTACTCTGAAAGTAAAACTTAAGTTGTTACTGAGTGCATGGAATATTCTTTTTGAAATTTTTTAAGATCAAGAGAATGCAAAAATAATATCAAATAGCAAATTTCCTCTTGAACTATGAAATGGTTCATCACGTTTACTTATTGATTTAAAACAGTGATATTTACAATGAATTTTCAGTGTTAAAAGGCTCCTAAAATCAGTGCGAGATAAGCTATAGAAAGCCATGTAAATGCTGAGATGATTTGTCAGCAGAACTTCAGCTATTTTTCGAAATTTTTGATCAAAACTTCTTTAAACTCTTGAATCTAGATGCCCAAAAAATATTTTTTGGTCAAATGAATAAATTTTTAATTAGTAAAAGATGGAACCCAAATGTGATACAACCTTAGGCTCAATTTTTAACAAATACTGGACGAGCTGGATGGGTTTATAATGGTGTGCATTAAATTTGCATAGCATGAACTTGATCTCTTGGTCAAACTGAATCAATTACTAATTGAAAATAACAATGTTCAATTACTTTCTTTGATGTTTTCAGTCATTCATAATGTATCCAAAAATACGAAGGAAATTTTCAAAATGACTGTTTCATGACATCATATTAAAATCATTTGTGATTAGATATCTATTCATTTTGGCCTATTCTAGCTCATTTTTTGATCACTAGGATTGGTAGGCAAGAAACTCTTTGAATACATGTGAGATGTTAATTTAGTTGTTATACAAAATCCTAGGTCAGAAATACTCCCACGAATGGCTCATTTTTAACAAGTATAGGGGCATCATGGTTAAAATGACTTTAACGGACTTCGTGAAGCAGTTTCACCCCACATTTTGCCTGAAAAAGAAAAATCCTGTACACTATCATTTAATATTTTAACGTAAATCCTTTCAGGATTTTTGCGTTCATATTTGTTAACAGATTTCACTTTGACGAGGAAAAATATTGTCATGCCTAACGTACACAACCTACAAAACCGTTTATTTTACTGTTACATAATACATAAAAAGATCCCATCATTCTAGAATAGAGATTCGAATCGCCTTCTTCATTATCCTGATTTGCATTAACAACAGCAACTGTCCAAAATTGTGAAGACTGATTATTATAAAACATTTATTAAATTATCTAACCAAATAAAGCACTTGAGTTGGTTAATGGATGTTATTTTAAAAAATCTAAATTTGCTTGTATTTTCAATTAAGGAAATATAAGAATAATGTGTGGGTCAAGAACTTGATAAACTTTCAAGCAAATCTTTGCACATTGCGCAGAATTTATTTCAGTAGTTTTGATATCTATAAAATCATATTTTTGCAACTGACAGTCGTCAAATATTACATTATTATTTTAATATAGATTTATATTTTACCAACAAACATATTTATTGTTGTCGTGTACCAGCCAGGCCGGCAATATGAGGTGCGCTGCTCCACTTTTCCAACTGAACTATATTTGGTATGGAGTCCGACTTCCTCAGTACACACATGCCATAGGTACACGTTTATAGGGAAGGCAACCATTCAAACACAAAGAAAGGATCTAGACAAGAAAGAGAGAGAAAGAAAGTACATCCATGCCCGAGCAAGGAACCCAGGTCCCACCCATCTGTTGTCAGGTATGCTAACCACTAGACAGGTTGTGCGGCAAACTATTTATTAATTATATTTAATAAAACATCAATTTCGAAAATAATTTTGTATATATTTACATGTAAAACTATCTCCAATATTTGTTGTTAATAATACTTGTCAAGTTTAAGAATACCCATTCTTTCGTTTTATTTAATGAACTAAATATTTTGAGTTCTTATGAGTAAAAGTATGCGATATTTTTTATAATTCCTTATCACTAAAATAAACATTGTTAAAAGTCTAATAGGCAGTACTTTTATAGCATAAAATATTTCGAAAAAAAATAGAAAATTTCGAAAAAAATACTAAAACAGAACAGTTTCAACGTTAGTAAACAAAGAATTGCAGAACCAAATTTTATCTTACACTACTGGCCATTAAAATTGCTACACCAGGAAGAAATGCAGATAACAAAATGATATTTATTGGACAAATATATTATACTAGAAATAACAAGTGATTAAATTTTCAAAAAATTTGGCTGGATAGATCCGGAGAAATCAGTACCCAGAACAACCACCTCTGGCAGTAATAACAGCAGTTAGACGCCCAATTAGTTAGAGTCAAACAGAGATTGGATGGCATGTACAGGTACAGATGCCCATGCAGCTTCAACACGATGCCACAGTTCATCAACCGTGACTGGCATTTGGTGACGAGCCAGTCGCTCGGCAACCATTGACCAGACGTATTCTATTGGTGAAAGATCTGGAGAACGTGCTGGCCAGGGTAACAGCCGAACACGTTCCGTATAAAGAAAGGTCCGTACAATACCGGCAACATGTGGTCGGACATTATCCTGCTTAAACGTAGGGTTTAGCAGGGCTCGAATAAAGGGTAGAGTCACGGGTCGTAACACACCAGAAATGTAACGTGCACTGTTCAAAGCACCGTCAAGGCGAACAAGAGGTGACCGAGACGTGTATCCAATGGCACCCATACCATCACGCCAGGTGATGGACTAGTATGACGATGACGAATGCACGCTGCCAGTGTGCGTTTACCACAATGCCGCCAAACACGGATGCGATAATCATGATGCTGTACACAGAACCTGGATTCATCTGAAAAGATGACGTCTCGCCATTCGTGCACCCAGGTTTGTCATTGATCACACCATTGAAGGCGCTCTTTTCTATGACGCAGCGTCAAGGTAAGCCGCAGCGATGGTCTCCGAGCTGAGTGTCCATGCTGCTGCAAACGTCGTCGAACTGTTCGTGCAGACACTGTTGTCTTCCAAACGACCCCGTTTCTTGACTCACAGCTCGTGACATGGATGTACGATCCATTACGGCCATGCGGGTAATATGCCTGTCTTCTCGGCTGCTAGTGATAGGTGGCCGTTGAGATCCCGCATGGTGTTCCGTATTACCGTCTTGAACCCATCGATTTCATATTCTGCTAACAGTCATTGGATCTCGACCTACATGAGCAGCAATATTGCGATAAGATAAACCGCAATCCCGGTACTCTACAATTCGACCTTTATCAAAGTCAGAAACGTGCTGGTACGCATTTCTCCTTCTTACATGAGGCATCACAGCAATTTTTTCACGAGGCAACAACGTTCAAATGCAATTTGTGTAATTGGAACCGGCTGAACAATTTCCTCATTTAAACACAATGTAGGTGTCGCTACTGGCGCCTGCTTTGTCTGAATACGCTGAAAAGCTAATCATTTGCATATCACAGCACCTTCTTCCTTTCGTATAAATTTCACGTCTGTAGCATGTCGCCTTTTTGGTGTAGCAATTTTAATGGCCAGTAGTGTATATTCTACTTATTTTAAATTTATACATTTACAGTTTCAATTTATATTTACTGCCTTATTTGTATACTCTAGAGCAAAAATATGCCATAAAAACTTTCAAAATCATTTTTAACAACTACTTTTCCAGTCTGAAACAAAGATCAATGGTGAGAATTCTTTTTTTAACTCTTATTTTAACCTAGTTATATTTTCTTCTTTTAGTGAACTGTTAACTATTTTAAATAAATGTTTTCTTTTCTGCTTTAGAAAATGACCAGATTAATTTCTTCATCTATTATTAAACACTATTCATTAAATGTATTTTACATACAGCTATCGAAATCTATAAATTCTGAAAAACGTTTTATAACCCTATACGTAGATAAGTTAAAAGAGGAACATAATATTCCAAATATTCAATTGATTGAATGCATCTGAATCTCCCTGATCGATACACTCATGTTTATTTTAGTTACAAACTTCATGTACTGAATTTAAATCAATAAATATTTCGTGTAAGAGAATGAATAGCTCTTATATTCAGCTTAGAGATTAAGTTAGATGATTATTTAGTAACTACTGACACAGAAAATAACTAACATTTGGTAAATAGGTTTTAATTAGATTTCAATTCATTGAGTACGTTGAATGTGTAAAGCAGAACTGAACAAGAACTTAAGCCCTAATCAATTAGTGAATATGTTTCTATGAAAGCCATTGCTGAAAATACAAAAGATATTTAAATTTTAAATCATTATGTAATCCATTAGAAATGTTTTGTAATTTTAGAAAATATATAATATTTTCTTAACATAAAATGGATTTATTTTCAAGTTGACTAAACTTTTTTGATTATTTAAAAAAAGTCAGATTTAATTTTATTCTGAAGAGTTATAATATATTATAACTTCTTATTTTTTCATAGTTCTTAAGAGTAAATTATTAATTTGTAAAATACATAAATTTTGTAAATGTAACTACACAAATTGAATAATTATTTAAAAAAAATTTCTTTCAGAGAGTTTAATCTTTATGTGTAAGCATTATATACTTAGCTGAATGTTGCATTCAAAAGCTAACGTTTAAAAATTAGAAATTTTATACTGAATTTTTAATTTTTTTAATTTTTTTTTTTTGGCAATTCAAAAATAATTTTAATTTGTGGTCTTTGATTTCAAGATAAAAATTGAAAACATTTTGGAAGGCACAGTTTCTCCAAAATTACTGACAGTGAAACCAGAAAAACACACAAAACTTGCACCAAAATTTTAAATTTTATATAGTTTTAAAATTGACTTCATAGATAAATTTTTTGTAATGTTTTAAAATTAAAAAAGTTTCTTGTTACTTTTAACTGTTTAGCTTTTATAAATTATTTAATAAGGGAAGTGTTAAACCACAAGAGATGAACTGAAAAACAAAGCTATCTAGGTAAAAAATAGGAGATTATGAAGATTGTCCTTTTGTTTCTTTGCATAGAATATTTCCATAAATTCTTCATAAAATTTAAGTTAAATTGTGTCCTTCGTTAAATTGTTGTAATATATACAATAACTGATCCTAAATTTTTTAGTGACATGGGATATAAGACTATTAATTATGACGTTTCATTTTAGTAATGTCCTTTTGCTAAATATTTTCAATTTCGTGTGTCATATCATTTGTTAGAATAAAATCCATATTCTTACTGAAAGTATCATTGCTTAAATATTACCATTACAATTTCATTGTATTTAATAGTCTATTTCTTTTTGGGTTAATCTTAATGGACTCAAATATTTATGATTAAAAGGTACCTTTTAATCATTAAAATATATGCTACACTTTAAAGAAGTAATAAGTGTTCTCTTTCTAGAAAATTATAAAATAATGCGCAGAAGTGTACGACAGTCAATTCTTACAATTTTAATATTCACATTTAACGTATACCAAAAGGATGATACATTACTTTATATGGTATACAGTAAAAACAATGGTTTAAATGAACCATTCTTGTCTCGAAATAGTACACGTTTGTTTTTGGACACAAATAAATAACATCTTGAAGCACTTAAATTGTGCACAGGATGGGAAATTAAAAATAAGAAAGTTGTGCTGGTTCAATTGCAAAATATTTAAAGAACACTATATTTTTAAAAAAATAGGTATAAAATAAACTCAGTTGTTGTTTGTGTAGAACACTCAAATTCTGATACAAATCATGATAATATAGCTTCAAAAATATCAAACTATATTTAAAGTTATAAGAATCACTGTAAATTCAATAATTTAAAAGCATATAATTTTAAAATGTATAATAAATGTAATTAAGTACTAGGTTATTTCTTTTTTAATCATTATGATAACTATTATCATAAAAAAACTTGTATTATAATAATCTTTATCACAATGATATTATGATAGGTATTATTATAAAACGTGTTTCTCTACCATGTTATTATATTTTTCCCCATACCACGTAATCCACTTTTATAGCTCACAAACGAAGAGGATATTCTTGGTCTGATTATTTTTTCTGATAAATACCACATACATAATGTACAAAACACTGCTGAGAATATGAAAAAAAATGTTGATGAACTATATTGCTGATGAGAGAAATTATTTCTCCAACATTCCTTTCAGAAAGGCGTTGAAAAGTTAAAAGTGTGAACCACACAAACATTTTGCATTATTATATTTAAATTTTCTTACTTAAGTATCTTTTGTTAAAAATATACTCTTACATAGTTTATTGTTGGTGCCCGCTTAAAAGGAACTCGATTTCAAAGACAGCAAATCTCACTGAGCAACCATATCAAAAATTACAATCAGAACCCATAGTTCTTTTCAAGAAGTTGATCTGGTGTAGTAGCGTATGGTGTATAACGGAACGCTTGTTGTGCAAACATTCACGTTCACAACAAGCAGGCCCCGGGAAGTAACTTAATCTCATTAATAAAACGAGTTTTTAAACACTGTTTAGCATGTCATGTCGCACATTATCCTGTTAGGATAGAACTGATGGCAAGCGTGAAGCTAAATGATTGACTATGGGCTCCAATCCCTCAAAGATTTAGTGTTGATGTATACGCAATGCGTGCTAGGGATGCGGTTGTGAAATTAAATACTGCCTCATACCATAATACCGGGTGTAGGACCAGTGTGGCGATGTACAAATAGTCTTTCGCTACAATGACTCCAGACTCAAATTAGACTACCGTAATATAAAAGGAAAGATTAATCAGTAAAGGCTATTTCGTTTTACTTTTCTGTCTATATCAGTCGTTCTTCATACCATTAGCAGTGCAAGCCCCAGTAATTTTGAATCAAGGGTAAACGAAGTAAAGAGTATTCTAACAAGGTGCAAATAATGTCAAAAGATACAAGTGAGCACCGAATGATTCGCAAAATATTTAATCTCTTGGGAAGTGGTTCGTAATGGCGTTGAGCACTGCCATGCGTACAATGTGCCTGTCATTACGAGCATTGGTGCTACGAGGTGGGTGTAAACTGTTCGCCGTCCTCTCCTGTATTAATCGGTTACAGATCCACATCGCAGTTGCTTGATTTGGTGATTACTGATTTCTTTGAAGGATAATCCGCAAACCCTATAGACTACTATTCTTCCTTTTAGACTTCTTGAGTTGAACTCAGAATCTTGCTCCGAAAGACTTCTACAAGGCATAGTAAATAGATTACTAAAAATACGCTCGAAAAATAATAGATATTAATTTAGATGTATCATTGCCTCAACGAAAATTTAACTTGATTTCTTTGAGGAGCCATCAGAGTAGCTCTATATTTTTTTTTACATAATATAAACTTTAGAATATAAAAATGTGTAGAAATAAATAACGTGTTATATTTCTTATTTTGATTCATGGCATTTTTATAGATTTGCATAAATCAACATGAAAAGCCCTTTTTACTTGATGAGAGAGAATATTTCCCTATTCATTTTGTATTCATTAAATTTTATGCTTTTCATCTTCATTTACTTGTATTTTTTAATAACTTTACAACAATTAAACATTAAATTTATTATATATAATCTCCTTTATATATTTTACAGGTTAACTGTCATGAATATTTATTTCTCTTAATCAAATACTTCTTAAATAACAAATAATGAAAAACAAATTTATGTACATTTAATTTGAACATTTTATTACAGTGATACAACATGATTAAAATCATGCATTGTACACTAATTGCTCCCAGTCAAGTAATTAATTTGAAACTTATTACCCTTTATACAATGCAAGTTTAACAAATAATCAAATTCTTATATTTCCATAATTTTTCATTGGGTATTCAAATTTTCGCAATTTATTAAAATTTCTTATTATTGTAAATATTTTTATGAATATTCTACTCTAAATACATTATAAGTATGTATAATGTTTTAATATATTTTATAAAGAGAATTTATAACACATTAAATTCCTAATGATTCTAAAACATTAAAACTTCAATAAATTTACTTATATTGATGAATATAATACTAAAATAGTTTTTAAATGTAAAAATGAAAATTTAGTTTCTAATTATCAACAGTATGTTTCACATTGTAAAAATAGAACTTTATGCTCACTGTGGCAACAGCACTAATCGTATAAGCATGCCCTGCTACTAGGCCATTTGCGTCTGCTTTCATTGACTCCATCCAATCACCCTATAGAATATTTTAAATCAAGAGATTAAGTAAAATATGATGTTGAATAAAATATAATGTTTTGAAAACAGTCTCTATAGAAACACAGATATAACCAATTTTAATTAAAATGTAGTTTTTTATTATTTTCAAACTAAGTACATTAAATATTTATCAGTGTTATTCATATTCGGTCATATGAAATGAGATACAGTATATGGAAGTAACATTAAAATCAATAACTATAACCAAAGGCTATTCTTAACTTTGTTTTCGCTATGCATTTTTAAATTAACTTAACAATTTTAAATGCTAAATAACATTTTCATATTAAATATTTTCAAGATTAAATAGTAAATTGAACCGATAATAAGTGAGTAAAGTATTAAAGTGAACCGAATGCAAATTTTTACCTAAACATTACCTTAATTGCTTTAATTGTGTGAATTTGTTCAACTTTAGAATTTCATTTGCACACGGTACGAATTGGAGCGGAATAGTTACTCATGTTACTATGGAAACACTCTTTGAAAATTCAGTGTTTGAAAACCTATTTGTAAATAATTGACAAACTGCATTCGTAAAGTTAATCAAACATCAATTAGAATGACAAACATACGCTTCAAAGTTGTTTTATTCTGTGCTACATATTGAAGATTTTCTTACGCTGCAACAAAATATGGAGATTTGGTTTCCTTTCATTTATTTTTAGTTAAACAATCCCACACAAAAACTTTTAAAACCTTTTTCTTCTAGGCATGTTTAAACTTGTAGAAAGGAAGCACTTTATGCTCTAATTCTCCCTAATTGAATTCGGAAGCCAATTAACAGATGTGATTACATAGTAATGCTTAAAACTACTTAAGAACGAGTAAACTTCATCTCCAATCCCAAAAATTGTGAATAATTTTAAGGAATTTCTGTCTATTATAAATGTAGCTAAACAAATAGAGTGCACTTAAATTTTTAAAAAATTAGTGTCATTAGCTCTAGATAAAGAAATGGTTAAAGAAGGACGACAGAGAAATGCAAGAATGAATGTTTATATAATATAGTTACCGACAGTGACCAAATACTTTTAATTTACAAAAGTCTAAGGGAAATATTAGAAAATTTATAATATTTAACGTTATGTCATCTTAGATAACATTAAAAAGTAAATCTTCTAATGCATTACCAGCAATGTGAATAGCTACATTTATTTTTAATGTCATTTAAATGACATTTAAATTCTGTAAAGAAAAGCATAAAAAATATAAAAACAATCAAAATGACTTTTCAGTCAAACAATGCCAAAAACTTTTAAAACCAATTTCATTGACTTAAAAGAAAAGTTAATTTGCACATATGAGAGGTATTTAAAATTTGTAGTGTTTATCATAAGATTTTTGAAAGTTTGCCACCATGAATCACAAAAAAAAAAAAAAATCCCAGGCGTGATTTGAACACGCTACCTTCTGATATAGTGTCACGTTGTAGCAAGCAGAAATCAACGGCTAATTTAATAACAGAAGATAATAAGATACTAATACGATTTACTTTCTTATATTATCTTAGAAACATCTAAATTATTTTTAGCTTAGAATAGAATAATTTGTTCCTTTTAATTAGAAGCACTTTCAGATTTTTCGAATATTATACATAAAAAATCTTTTTAATAATATTTAGTATTCACTTTTAGTCTGACGCATTTCTTTTACAAAAAAAGGAATACCATGAAATGTAAAATGCCATCCACATTTTTATCTTCAATGTAATGTGGGAAATGGTTTACTAGCAAATATTAAAATATACATCTTATTTTTTGAATGTGTGATATATTTTATTAAGACAAGTTTCATTAAGGGTTACCATAGATATATACTAAACATACTAACTTTTCACCCGTCAATTTTAATTCTAAAATTAAAAAATTTGTAATTTATTTTGACGTCTTGCAAACTATTTCTTAAGATGTTTCTGTTATTTTTTTTATAATTTGCATTCAAATTTATTCTTAACTTTTGCATTAGTTTGCTTTTATTAACAAACTATTCTATTATTAATAAGAGCAAGTCTTAACTATGCAGCTTATCTTCTTTTATGCCTTTCTTTCTATAAGTTTTGAAGTTTATCAAATTGCACAGTCTTACAAAGAAAAGAATAAATTATTTCCTTTGATTAGCTTAATACGTATGTGTGATAAAGCGCCTATAAATACTATTATAATTTCTAATCACTTAAACTTGCCTATAACTTTACCTCAAATTCGGTAGCAGTCTTAGAAAAAATTCATAAGGTTGATGGTGAGTAACTCAAACGAACTTTGCTTATTACGAATTTGCAGAATGGTCTTAGAAAACTTCACTTATAAAATAAAAAAACTTTGTCCCCTTGCTCAATAGAAGAACTGAATCCTTAAGAGAAACTAATCTGAATTCTTGGAGTCATATGTTAAGCGTATTCATAAGCACACACATAGTTGAACAGCGATTGTGTATCTAACAGAATAGGTACTTGAGTGCTTTACAGGTCTATTAAAATTTATTTTGGAAAGCTTTAACATAAGAAATCTTACAGCTTTCTTCAGATGTTTCCACTACCACAGTATGACCACGTTCACATAAGTTTAGCTTTGGAATGGAATCTGAAAAGGTGACAGATATAATATTGAATGGATGTACACCCGAATAATCAAGGACTAAAGATCCTAATAGGAGACACGGTTCACATTTCTTCCTAGTTAAGTAATTGGTATGTGATTCATATAAGAAAATACACTTAAATTAATCAATATATATTTCGATAGAATATTATTATTTCGGAGTAAAATATTTTGAAGAATTATTAGTCAAAGTTCTACTGACATTATTTGGAATTTTTTTTAAATAATCAACAAAGTTAAATCTGAATTTCAGTCTACGAAGTGAATTATCAAACCTCTTATATTAAATAAGGTAAGTATTTGGATAGTTTAATATGGCACGCTGAAAAATACGGTAAACTTTTATATTTTTCATAATGTATTCATAATTTTTTGAAATAATAACAGTATTTATGCTTGTCACAATTAGGTTATTTTTTGCACATGAGAGCTAAGTTGAACAGAATCTATGCTTTAAAGAGGATTCCAAACCACTGCAAACATGCAAACCGAAGGTAGGATTAGAACCCACCACTATTGAACTATCCTACTGCACTGAAGATAAGAATGCTAACAATGCGGCTGCCATCTCGGCTGAAGAAATTTAATTATGTTACAAGAAAACACAAATGAAAGTAAAACATGTGTAATAGAAAGTAAAAAACAACAATTAAATCATATTTAAGGTATTATTTAGTTTTTAAAATTTCTATAGTATTATTTTAAAATGAAACTTCTTACTGATTCAATTGTCATTCTTTTGTCACGATAATTTTATCCAAAACGGAGGCTAAGATCATGAAATCCATTATGATTTTATCATATCATACAGACGCATTAGTTTAAAAAAAAAATAAATGACTAAGCAAATCTGAAAATTTCTAAAAGCTATAAGTGGTTTTACTTACAGAATTGTAGTCCCGAGGAATTCGCACCTTTACAAATGATCACTCGTTAGAAAACGACATTTACAGAATTAACTTACTTAAAGTTCTATATTCAAAACGCACCAAATTAAGAGCAACAGATAAGAAAATGTATAAAATGTGTACAAAAATAATCAAATTTCGATAACGAGAGAAGAAATATCCTTAATTGATTGGGTGATTTATCTTGACTCTAACATTGAAGGATTGTGCCTTGCTCATGAAGCATTTTTTTTAGCAGAATGTTGATTGTACGATAATTGCTTTTTCAGGAAGCTCAAGTTATTTTTGTACTTTCTTTACCCTTATCTTTGAAAAGAAATTTCTATATTCTTTATGTGGTAGAAGTGGTACTAATTTCTTCACTTTTGTCTTATATTAATTTTTGTAAGTGATTAAGGTGCTAGTTATTTTACAGTGGGATAGATACTAATTCAAGTTCTTTCCATGCAACTAATAATGAAAGTAGACTAATCTATTAATTTTGCGTTATGTTAATTTATATAAAAATCCTAATAATATTAATATTATTTTATACTAATTATTTCATTGGGATACATAATAATCTAAACCTCTTACTTTCCGTGAACAGGTAATGAATGCACCATTAGTAGAAGCCAGAAGTAACACGCTGTACAAATGTGATGGGGCTGATTCTAGCACATACATTTCAGCTAATCCTCCCGTCAAGTCAACAAGTGCATCCATTGATTGACCACCTTCTAAGGCCTCGTACGAACCATGCAATCTGAGCAATACAAAAGTTAAAACTAAATAAGCCTAATACACTTAATTTTAAGCGAGTATTTTTTGTGCATATTTTCTAAAAATTTTGTATGTTATCAGATTGGAAATTAATTTGAATTTGCCAAAGCTTTTATTAGTTCTTAAAAATTGTTCCTAACAGCAATACTTCTAAATGAGTTACTCTGTTCTTTTCATACATTTAATTTCTTATTTATTTTTTTTTTACGTTGATGGATAGTCAAATAAAAAAAGGAAGCAAAAATCGGAGAAAAAGGGAAAAGTAAGTGAATTTATTTTATATAAGGAAACTCTCTCTCTCTTTTTCATCATTGTATAATTTACAAACATTTAACCAATATTAATCACCCAAATTAAACTATTTTATGCGAAGATTCTTTCACAAATTATAAAGAAGCTTAAATAGAAAACATACTGGTATCAAAAGTTAAGGAACAACATGTTTTTGAAACTCACCATAAAAAAGATAACAATAAAATTTATAGTTTATATAAATGATAAAAACAAACTTATGTAAATTTATGGGAAAACGCTAGCTACTACTTTTTTGACAAAACAGTTATATATGAACTAGAGAAAAATATACAAGCAAGCTTTTGTAATTATGTATGTAAATTTTATTACAGGTTCGTTGGTAATAGTTTGTGAAGTTCCGTGCAATGCTTGGATTTCGACGGCACGTACTCACAGGCCATGTAGGAACCAACGTGTAGCTATGCCCCTCTTCACTTTAACAAAAGTTCTTGTAATATGGAGTTGAACACTGCACTTGATAGTAAGTTAGACACTAGTATAATTCGTTAGCCGTCTGAGAAACAATGATTGCGGCCAGCTAACACATTGTGAGTGCAAGCTTCCAGAAGAAGCTAGCCCTTTAGAGAATCTCTGGAGAACACTTTTTTCTGGCACAAACCCTGTGCTAAAGCTCGTGAATGCTGGGGGTCCACAACTCTCTCGAACATCAAGGCTCCTGTGGTCATGTTTATTGATTGTCACTATCGGTATAGCTAGATGTCCCAAGCTGGCCGAGATTGAAGACATATGTTGCCGAATTCCTCGTTCGCTGGGCTCTTGCATCTTTTTTAAATCCACGCGCGTTCATTGGGTCTCTTCTTCACTGTAAGATGAAGTGCTTTCTCAAAAAGGTGAGGCATAACTGTTTCTCAAGCTGGTGAGGGATGCTAATTTGTTAGTGTAGCTGCTGTGTAGACACTGTAATTCTCAAGTAGGTGAGGTCTTCCATGTTGGTTCTGTATGTTGAGCACAAGGAATGTTAATCATTGTCTGAGTTTATTGCCACCAGTTTTATTATCTCAAGCTCCTTTATAATCGCTATAAGTTTATTTTCCGCTGTTTCGTTACTTATGACTAGTTCACTCCATGCGGAAAGATTTGCCGCTGTCTGTTTATTTCATTGCAGTGACGTTGTCAGTGGAAAATCAAATGCGTAATGTTGTATATTTCCTTCTTCACCGCAGATACAATCTGCTGTTGTGTCTTTCCCCAACCTGTGAACAAAGGAGAGGAACATGTCCTGTAAAGAACTAGGTCAGCTGGTGCTGGCTGACCAGTCGCTTTGGGTTCACTTTTAAGGGAGAAGGTATGTGTGTACCTACTCATGTCTGCATTGTCTCATTCAGATTACCACAGATCCATTATATTGGTAAGTATTAGTCTCTTCAAATGCGACTGCGGTAACTAGATTTTGTTTTCTGGTGGCATCGTTGTGGCGTGTTTTCCTGCTTGGTCTGCGTCTTCATTACCTGTTATGCCTGTGTGATGGAACTCAGAATAATTTTTATCATGAATGTTTGAATTAAATCTAATAGCAACTTTTGTGTGTTTTGAATATATGTATTACGTTATTTGTGTGTGATTGGCTAGAGCGTAGAAACTCGAGAGACTGTCTGTGTGCATGGTTATGATTCTTGGGTTCTCATCTTTAATACATTGTAGTGCGTTATTTTATGGCATGTATCTCTGCTTGGAAAACCGAATTTCTCGGGTTCATGAGCAGGCATGTTGTTCTAATATTGTCTGTTTTGGTAGTCGCAGAAAGCCGCACCGACACCTTCATTTATTTTAGATCCATCCATGTATATTAATTTAGGGTTATAGTGATAGCGTGTGTGGCGGTAAATATATGAATTTTTCCATAATTTTATCAGCTGGGTGAATTGGATTTATTGCTTCTTGGGTTTGCTATTACAGGCATTGGACCAATATGTGTGTCTGTGTTGAATCTAAGAAAGTTTGCCATGGCCGTTTCTCTGAGTACCTGGAGATGCAGGGGTATCACACCTGAATCTCCAGGTACTCAGAGAAACATCCACAATGAGTGCTGCTGTCGAGATGGTTCGGTAGGCCCTAATGATTCTGAGTAAGAATGACTTTTGTGACGTAAGGAGTTTTTGTATTGCTTGCTTGCCTAAGTTTTCACCCCATACGGATAAAGCATACGTGAAAATTCTTTCTGTTACTGTGTGATACCAAATTTTTAGCTAGTTAGAGTTAATACCTCAGGCATGCGGTGCTAATCTTATTAAATGTCCATGTGCTATTATTGCTTTTTTCTCAGTGTGTTTATGTGTGTCATCCAGTTTAGAATTTGGTCTAACGTCACACCTAGTATTTTATAGTTTTTATAGACACCTAGTATTTTATAGTATTTTATAGTTTTTATACACCTAGTATTTTATAGACCTACCACTTATCCTAATAATTGCTTCACGTAGCAATTTGTGGTTTGGCAAACATTATGATTTTCCATTTGCTGACTGATATTTCTAGACGGGGGCTTAAACACCAATTTTCGAATGCTGTTGTGATTGCCTGTCCTGTAATTTTTATTAGTTTCCCAGTTTAGAGCTTATGAAAAAGTCGTTAGCGAATTCAGTAATTTTGACTCCCGAGTGGGTGTATTTGCTAAGAAAATGTCCCACAATGCTTAAGAGAAGCCGTTTACACAATTCGTTAAGATTGCGGATGGTCATATGAATGAAAATGAAGATGTCGCAGGCTGATGCTGGTAGGCACCTTAATGTGTCTCGCAGTATAACCTA
Organism: Latrodectus geometricus; assembly: GCA_026290005.1. NCBI lineage: Eukaryota > Metazoa > Arthropoda > Arachnida > Araneae > Theridiidae > Latrodectus > Latrodectus geometricus. Next base: position 451,023 of record JAPDSC010026891.1, read on the forward strand.
CGGTGTCTGGAATCAATATCAAACTGAAGCTTCTGTGTCCAGAAGACATGCTCCAGGCCAACCACGAACTGCAACATCTACAGAAGACCATTTTAGAGCTATTTCAGCCATGGAGGAACTATGACTATTGTGACTGATTTCACTGATGGATGATAACGTATGACCTCAAGGAGCCGTAGTTGTGATGGAATATCTTGAGGGACTTGGTTTTGAGTGAATGGAATGGCCAGCTCAATCTCCAGAACTGAATCAGATGTGCATTTGTGGGATTATCTTCGTAAACAGGTTGCTGCTTTATGTCTCCAAGGTCTGTGGGAGAGCTGGAAAACAGCTTACTCTGGGTCTGGTCTTTGCTTCCCATTTCGGTAAATGACAACTTAATTGATAGCATGGAAAGTCGATGGCGCAAATGCATGCAAACTAGGGCTGTTCCTATTCCTTATTAAAAATCCTTTTATTATGCTTCCAAGGCATTTTACACTTAAAACTGTGATTATTGTTTTTCCAAGAATGGACTTTTCAAGCGAGAATATTTATTTTTGGTGGAAATAATTCATACGTTTTTTTTAAACCTCTATGTTGAAATCAATAAATATCTACTTCGTGTGTACATGTTACAAAAAATTATTGTTTCTACATTTATTTATTTGAAAATTATTCGCAAAAATCTGGTTGTTCCGTAACTTTGGAGGCCAGTGTAAATGATTGCAATTAATCTCAATACCATTTTTGTACAAATAAGATCCTTACCATTTGTCAGCTGAAATTTTGTCAGGCGTTAACTTGAGTACCGCTTCACGAAATGGAATAAAACTTATATCGGGATAACGGCCTCTTGTTAAAATAATATATCGTTGATAATTTAAATCAAAATTAATGCTGATTTGAACTCACTGTAAAGTTGCTTATTTCGTGGTGTAACTAATTTAAGCGTTTTAAATTAACTGATTTTGCTGGCTATCGGAAACATAATGAAACACTGATGAGGTAATCTCAAATTCAATATTTAACAGTTTCCTATTTTAAGAGAATTTTTAAGCATTTCAAAACTTAATTGATTTGTTTTAGTTGAACTATATGTCAGACCGAACTGCTTGGTGCTAAGTAGTTTTTGAACAACGCTATATTTTTTCTACTTCTATATAGCATTTTTAAAATATTATTTAACATTAATAAATATCATTAACTTTCCGAATTGTAATATTTCCAGGAGAGGTAGGCATACATTTTCCATTGGAAACCCTGTCTCTTAGAGCTAGCCAGCTTGTTCCCTTAATAGGTTCATCAAACAAAAAATCTGCAAAATATAAATATGCGCAGTTTTTTTAAACTATAAAAAGTCTCTTTTTATTTTCAAAAAATCATTTTGATTAAGCAATTAATAACATAGTCAGATACATTGGAAAATCCCAAAATTAAGAACTTTGGTTTAACTTTTCACTCTAAGGTAACTTTTTGCAAATGACAAATAATTTGATCAAAGGCCTTTTTTTTACAATAGCCAATTGAATTTAGTGTTTCTTAGTAAATTTTAAAACTTAAAGTATGAGTTTGTGGATAAGAGGTTTCATTTCTCTTGGAGGAATTATATTAAGCTACAGGGATAAAAATATAGAGAAGTATTTCGGTAAAAATTGATTATAAACTAAGTTTCTACTCTATAAGAATTTTATTTGAAGCATATCATAAAAAACGACTTCTTTCTTTAATACTCTTTATTTTTTTCTGCATTTCTTCAATCACCTGAAACAATTGTAAACATCTTAAACATTTTTTATTTTACAAAAAAGTTTCTGCATTTTTTAAACCGTTTTGTTAATAAGTAGAAACATATTTGTTAAATTTTTGATAAATCCATTCTCTATTTAGAATAATATATTTTTTTATTTACATCTTGTTAAATATATGAATTTAGCACATTTCTTGTCTAAGACTGCAATAGTAATCTGCCCGAAAAATAAATGATCACTAAATTTTTAATTTTTGAATCAGTAATTCTTAACTTTTTTCTTATTCACATTTATGCAAATGCACTCATTGCCATAAAAATTTTAGCATCAAGAAATAGATATATAATAATGTCGTCAAAATGAAACGAAATTTTACAATGAATTTTCAGATTTTTCACTTACTTATATCAAGTACTACTTTGATATAAGTAAGAGATTAGCAAGTCAAAGAAAAAGATCATTTATTGCAGAAAAAAACTAGAAATGAACAAAAGTTTTAGTATTGTGCTGGATCCTCTCTAGCACAAATACATGATGCGATACTAGCCGCCCTTGAGGCCTACATGTCCCGCATGATGTCCTGAGACATCTCGCTCCATGGTTGCTGTAAGCATTCTTCTAGTTCGACGAAACTCGTAAGCTGTCCAACTTGCCATCCCAAATTATTCCAGATATGCTCGATTGGTGACAAATCTACAGGCCAGGGAAAGGTGATAATGAGACGAAGGCAGTCTTGTGACATCCTTGCTGTGTGTGGCCGAGCATTTTCTTGTTGGAAAATGACACCTGGAAGGCTTGCCATGATTGGCTACATATGTGGCTGAAGATTGTCATGGACGTACCCTTGAATGTCATTGTGCATGGATCAATATTAAGGATGACAGTGTACTGTAAGCATTGGCACCCTATACTAGTTGTGAGAGTAGTGTGTCGTTGTAAAGAGAAAGCAGGATTGAGGCGTTCACAACGAGGACTCATACACGAACATTATTGTCATCACTGCTGAAACTGAATCCCTCACTGAAAATGACCTAGTTCAATGTAGCCCATTCCTTTTGGGCGCAACACCACTCCAAACACCACGCGTAATGAGCGCCGTGATGTCTTTCAGTCGGATGCCTTGCGATGGTTCGGGAAGCTGCAGGGCCTTGTAGTGAAGGTATAACTGCCAATGAGACAGTTTTATTTACGCTGGCATGATGTGATGGTCTTTTTGACAACTGCTCTATCAAAAGAGTCGTGTAAATGTTTTGTCCCCTTGTTCAAACACCTCCTCTCAGTAACGGCCTAATTGACGAGATACTCATTGAGCTAACCACCTAATTTCCATCATCTCGAATTCTGATAGCTGCTATTATTGTCTTCGACACCAGCGTCAAATATTAAATTCACTCAATAAAGTTCTGATTACCTGTTTATTAGTCCAAAGAAAACAAATTTCAACGCTTTCTAGTAGCATTATTCAATGTGTAATACCACTGCATCCCTAATCATTTGCCCATCTGCTCGACATGTGCCTTAATGCCAAGTTTCGCTATGAGTTATTTTTTGGTGAGCAAATTTTTAGATTCTACTTACGTTTCCTTTACATATAAAATTAATAATATATTATTTATTCTCCGAATTATAACACTGTTTATTTCCTTCAAAAATTATTATAGCAATTGTTATATTCCTTACAATTAGAAAATATATTTTTGATAGATGAAATATAGCTTTTAACCTATAGCTTTAGATAGAACAAACTTTGGGGAAGGAACAAATTTAGAAAAATGGTAAATTATATTCTTTATTTCAAAACATAAACTTTAATCAAAAAATTCGCTACACAACATTTGAATTTTCCACTTCTTTATTGTAACTTATCTAAAAATATGAACACATCATCTGGTTCCTAAAGCATTCCCTAACACAGTAAAATCCCTTTCTACGAACGTTTTATTTTGTGTGTGTATGTGTTCTTGCAAACATCTTCTACACAAAAAATATAAAATTTCAAAAAGCAAATACTTCCTAGCGAAATATACAATTAAGAATGTTTAGCTAGAATTGTAAATGATGCCCGTCAATTAAAAAAAATATACTACTAAAGACACTAGAATAACTTCATTAATATCATTCATCATTCCTTCATTATATTCATTCTAGAATAACTTCAGTTGTATGACAGAAAAATGATATAATGTACAAATGATAAGTTTTTCAACACATTCATGTAAAATAAATGATGTTATCAACACCTACAATGTGCTTAAATGAAGCTTCTCATTCACAATTTGCACTTTTTTTAGGCAATACTCTATGTGATTTCTCATTTAAGGAAGATAAATGCTTATCAGCACATCTTTGACTTTTATAGGGGTCGAAATGTTGCACACCAATATTTTGTTTATCGTACTGCTAATCATATCGGCCGAAAACTCATGGCTGCTTTCATAATATGGAATCAAGGAATTCAGATCAGTTCGTTGAACGACGTGCTAGATATGCGCGAAAAGTTGAATAACATTCGAAATGAAAAGCATGTTTTCAGAATAGCCTAAATAAATCATACAGCAAGTTCATGAACTCTGAATCAAGATATCGGATCCTTTACGAGTCAACAATTATCTGCGCAAAATATTCAATGATGTTTTAGTAGCATGGACTGTTGATCATGGAATTGGTGTTCATAGATTCTGCTACCTTTGCCACTACATCACATACAAGTCATGGGTAGCTACTCCTGTATATTCCACCATGTTTGATTCAATGCCCAAGAGTTCATGTACCATTATTTAATACCAGAGGGGATTGCTCTTGGTAATGATTTCTTAGTATTTGCGATTTCAAGTTTTTTTGAAACCATTGGTTGCTTCCAGTATAATATATTTGTACAAAAAATATCATTTCAGTATTTGTATTTCTTTTTTTTAGCATTTTAATGATCATAAATATGTTATTAATGCTTTATATATTCAAGTGAACATAGCTGATTTTTTTTTCTTTGAAGAAATTCAAGATTACTTTCTATTATATCTTGAACAAGAATCGTGATCAATTAAACCTATTTACGAGAAAGAATTAAATTGAGTGTAAGAGGATAGTTATATACTGGATTTAAATTAACATAAACATTTTGCAGCAGTACAATACTGAAGCAAAAGTTTTTTATAATGGTAGGTACTTCTGTAATTGTAATTAAAATAAAAATGAAAGCGTTACACATTTTTGATGATATCTCCAAAGGCATTACTCTCTTCTTCAAAAAATATTATCTATATGCAAATTTATTGACAACACTAATGGTGAAAAGATGTCATATTATCAGATAATCAAATGCCAAAATATGGAGATATGAATATTTAATAAACTAAGATCATAAGCATTGATAAGATATTGATGTTAAATTTTTCCAGTAATAGTGCAATTAATATTGTAGTAACAAAAACAATCTTTCATTTTCGGAAAAAATGATGAACAGCTCTATTTGCTGCTGATATATTCTTGCTACTGAAGTTGGAATTATTTTCTTCAATGCACTAAAACTTGGCTTTGAGAAATAAGAATATTTGGAAAGAAAAGTAAATCCTAATTTTCAATACTTAATTTTTTTTTTTTTTTTTGGTTGAATTTTTCTAAAATAATTTGAATAGTTACTATTTCACCAACATTTCTTTTTATCTTTTCAACTAAAATTCCTCGTTTTTTTGTGGTACAATTACTGTAGTTTTGCTTTTCTAACCAGAAAAATTTGTTTTTGGAAGCCAGAATAACGAGATATTGTTGGGTATGACATTCATATCGTGTGTCGCCATCGAATGTTTTCTAAGGATTTATACCAGATCATTACCAAATGATTTTTTGTACTAGAATGACGTTCTTATACAAATATTGATTACACTTTTTAGATAATAAATGGTAATCATTTCTAGTTTAGCATCAAATTGTTAAAAAATAAATTTTCTGTGAGTGGCTTAATAAAATTATTTTAAAATATCTTGTCTTTTAAGAATTATGTTGCTATATTATTTAAAAATAATTTCACATACTTGGCATAAGCTTTCTCTAAAAGTGACACCCAAAACTCTCTAGGCTCTGAGCTTCTAGAAAATATAAGCTTCTTGTTCTTTGTTGGTAGTAAGTCATCCACGTAAACAGTAATCCAATGGCCAAACCTCCAAAATCGAAATGTCACAATGCCTTTGTATCCTTCTCCAATCAGAGGCTGGTTGGCCGGTATAACCTAAGGTAAAACATTTTGAAACTTTTTTATGAACAAAATATACATTTAAGTCATATAAAAGAAAAGAGAATAAGAGGAGAACATATAAGGCATTTTTAAACTGTTTATAACAAAGACACATTTAAAATAATTTTTAAAGGGGACTTATGTGATTATTTTTAATGTATTATTAGCAGATGCAGATTACACAGTCACATTGATTTTCTAAGACTTTTGTAGATTTTATTAGGTAAAATACATTTATCACTTATAGAGAAAAAGCACAAGTTTCTAAACATAAAATTCTAGGTTATGGTTTTATTTTAAATAATAGTAAACTACTGTTTATTAACAAAAATACCAGTTAAATTAGAAATCTATTTTTTACTGTGAAAGAGTCTTGAAGTAACTTTATATAATATACTTAACCGGATATTTGTTTTGCATTTGTGAAAGAACACCGACGTTTTTCAGTCATGATCATTTAATAGTTTTTTTAAATAATTGTAATAATATATCTTATCTTATAGGTTTTTACCTTATTATATTCTAAATATGGTTAAATCAATGTATTAAAAAATTTAATATTCATTGCTTTTTATTTCATGTGATTTTCATGGGAAAAAGAATTCTGAAGAGGTGAATAATTAGAGGCTCAGATGCAATTACTAAGATTTGTAAAAAATATCATATCATTTGATTTCAATGGACTCAATCATATTGCCATGATGATACTGCCTGTTCTTGGTACTAGTAATGATTTATATCTCTACGCTTAGTGTTAATAAAGAAGTTAAAAGAAATTGATGTTATTTTAAGTCTCCATTTCCCATATATTTTGAAACTAAAATTTGGTAAACGTTCACAGGCTAATTCAATTTGCAATCATTCAAGATTCCGCTAGACGATAAGATATGCTTATTCAATCATTTTTCCCAAAAATAGATCTTGAGTGGAACTTAGTAGGAGGCAAAAGAAAAGCAACGAGCCATTTCCTTATAACCATTTTACGTATTCTCGATTTCTTCGTACACACATATAATATTATTATAAAACTTTTTATTCTTATGTTTTATGTAAGCGAAACAAATTTTGTATAATTATTTCTATATATATATAAAGAATGTTTTTTGAAGTTGGCATATTTTCCCATAAAACGGAAAAGAAATCAAACTAGATGTGGATACTTTTCCTTCCTTATAACTTAAGGATATATTTCTTTCTATATTAAAGTTACAATAATTATTTAAAACACATCAAATAATTCCAATAATTGTATATAATGAAAACAAATTTATACCTAGATATATTTTTTTATACCGTTGCACACATTTTTTAACTTCATGTAACTTTTTTAATCACCTCAATATATTTATTTTTCTTTTACTCTTAGTTAACAGAATGCTTCATCATAATTTTTTTTAAATTTGTAGTTGACTTATTTATGTGTTTGAGTACATAATGCTTTGTTAATGGTTAATTTTTTTTACCACAGTCAAAACATTCTTTTTAATTTTAAACCTATGTTAATTGATAAATCGATACCTAAATTTTGACATTTCTCATGAAACAACCAAGCCATAATAGAGAAGGAAAATAAAGCAGTTCACTCTTGATAAACTCTTTAAACTGTAGCCCATAAAATACTTTCTAATTTAACTCTACTTTTTAATAAAGTTCTAAAGTTAGATTAATTGTATTACAAATAAACTCAAAATATGATTTCATGATTTATATCTTTCACAACCCGATGAGTTGATTTCCTTACTGTAATTATTTAAATTCTTATGAGTAAATTTAATCACGACTGTCTTTTAGTTTAATTTTGACCACGTTCCGTTGAGTGAAATATTGAAATTATCTTGTTAAGAATCACTAATATTTATTTGGCTTGATGGCAATGTCATTTTTGGAATAAACGTTATTGAATCGAAAACTTGAAATAATTATAGATGTTCTGCAGTTTTGTAAAAAAGTTCTCTTTGAAGTACTAAATAATAAGCTTACTATAGTTTTTAAATTTTATTTTATAAATACTATTGCTGAAAAAGCAGTAGTTTTTGCTGCTTTGCAAGAATTATCTCTATGAAGTAAGAAATAATGAATTAAGTAACATTGAAAATTTATATTATAGATTCTGTTGCTAAAAAATTGCAATAAATAATGTACATTTTTACCATTCGTTCTCACGAGTTTCCGTTTCAAGAAACTGTTGAAGGATTTTATATTAATTTTCAGTATTTCTTTCTGTCTACTGTTTCAAGAAAGAATATTTATTCAAAGCAAGCTATTACTGCTGTTACTTGTTTGTCAAAAGAGCACATTGTCTCTAAGGGAAGCTAAAGAAAGTAGCGTCTAAGCATATTATGCCCTTATTAGCTGGGTATCAATTTTTGAAGCTTTTACTAGGACTCAAAACTAACAAAAATATTAAAAGTTAATTTATTGTTGCATCATAATCTATTCAGTAGGTTCTTTGTATTTTAATGGAAGCATTAATCTTTTTATAGCGTAGAGAATGATAGTATTCGTAGTATAAAGAATAATAGTACTTGGAATGTTTATGATTTTACATTGAAAACTGCTTTATGTAAAATGAAACGATTTTCAGAAACATACATATATAATTAAGTAACAACTTTAACTTTTTGTTAATATAAAAAAATGTTTCTGAATTAGAATAGCACGAAAAATTGTGCCAACGTGATGTCAATACACTTAAGATAAGTATAAGACTTTTATTTCTAATCATGTAAATCGTTTTATTTTAGAAGTTTCTAGAGTAGCATTTGTTATAGGAGTAAATCACCTCACGGTTTAAATTCGAAATTATGTGAAAGAGTCTACACTTGAAAGGAATTTGCTTATAAGAACCAATATTAATTTTTATTTGGACAGACCAGACTAAGATTGATGTCTTCCCAACCAGGATGAGGAGGTATGCAGAACCAAATTCAAACACAAGATTCAAGTTGAAAGAAATACAAAAAGTGACAAATCAATCAACTTAGGTGGTTTGTTAAAGCTGTAGGTTTCGACTGATCAAAAGAAAGACTGCAAATACACAAACATCTTAGCTTAAATTAGAAATTGCCGCTTAGAAATGTTAAAAATTGTGCACTTCCAATCGAAATCACGTTAGTGTCATTAGTCTTCACTAGATGTAAAAAATAACTCGTGGAAACAACTTCCATAGAAATATAGCTCTGTAAATTATTTTTATGGCATTATGAGAAATCAGATTTCGAAATCCATTATTAGAATTTATTAAGGTCACTTGCCGCCCAACCTGTCTAGTGGTTATCGTACCTGACTACAGATGGGTGGGACCTGGGTTCGAATCCTGGCTCGGGCATGGATGTACTTTCTCTCTCTCTTGTCTTTGTCCTTTCTTTGTGTGTGGGTGAATGGTTGCCTACCCTATAAACGTGTACCTATGGCATGTGTGTACTGAGGAAGTCGGACTCCACACCAAAGATGATTCAGTTGAAAAAGTGGAGCAGCGCACCCCATATTGCCAGCCTGGCTGGCACACGACAACAACATTAAGGTCACTTAAAAACCAAGAAATTTTAGAATAGTTTTACACATGAATTTTTTTTATTCTTATGGTGGTGTGAGAAATCAGATTTCGAAATCCCTTATTAGAATTTATCAAGTACGTCAAGTATTTATTTATCAATAAAAAATGGGATTGTTTCAACAAATATTGCTTCAAAATCATATTTATTTTTAATTTCCTCCAATATATTATATTTTATACGCATTTATTACTTCTACTATATCCATTTATTTCCCGTTTTAGTCTGTAAATAGAAAACAAATTTGAATAAGAAAGCACTTAAATTTTTCATTTCTTTTCTCAATATTAAGGAAAGTAGTTATTTTCCTACCATTGAAAGACACTTGTTGTGTTCTGTGATTGTGAAAAATAGGAGTTTTAAAAAATTGTTCACATTAAGTTTGGATTTAATGCAATATATAAACAAGAAATTTGAAAATTTAATTAACTTATATTTAAGTACACCCGAAGTGTGAGGTTCAATGATAAGCAAATCATTATTTCATTTCTCCAAAGTGCTAAATTTTAGTAAACAGTTTTAAAAAGCTCACGAGAGATATGATGATTTATGATTCAAACAGCTTTTCTAATTTGTATCACAAAATTAGAGCTAATTATTTTGCTAGTTAATAAGATTAGAACTCATAAAAATATATGACAAAGCATATTTAGTTGTGAAAAGAATCGCAGTTCAAATCAATATCTGTGAAAACTTAATAATTAAGTTTAATGAGTATTATGATATATTTTTATTTGATTACACTAGTGCATGATCTGGAAGAAAAGAGATAATTGTTGCTTAACAACCAATCTGAAAAACATTTTATTGATCTATTTTGCTTAGAGATATTGTGAAAATCCTACTGTTACAAGTCTTGTTTGTGAAAGCTGTCATTTTACTCTTTAGATTACCTTTTCCATTAAATGAGGTGTTTGCGCAACCGCTGCGCAGGAAGAAAGAAACCAGCAATCAGCTAGAATGCCTTGAACGATGTCATGGCGACTGACGCCATCAACTAACAGCTCAGGGCGTGCAGTTAATTCCTAGAAAAAAATGCATTATTAGGAACCAAAATACTTTATTATATGGCAATATATACTCATTACTGCCATTCATATTAAAAATATTTATATAAAGTAAAAAATTACAATTTAGAAATAATTTGGAGTTTTTGACACGTTACTAAAGAAAATATGAGAGGGAGCAAAAAAATAGAAATAAATTGTTTGATAAATCGCATGGTTACTAAATTTATTTCAGTAAGTTATTTCGGAGTTTCACAGCTAATTCCTAAAAGTAATTAAATATGTGTCCATTAAAAACTAATAACGTCTAATAAATGTTCTAACATTATAATATAGTGCCAAAAAATATCCCTATTTTCGCAATTTTCAAAAATAGAAATATGGATGAAATTGAAAAAGTTTTACTTTAAAAAATTAGAAATTATTCAAAGCTTATAAGAACAAAAATATAACAAAATGGAAGAATTGAAAGAAAGGGCAATAAAATACAAAAATAAAATCATCTGAAATTTCATGTTTAGTGATCGATTTCTGTAAAATATATAATTGTTTCAATTATGAGTAAAACAAGTCTGAAAACTCAAGTTTTATTATGTTAAAATTTTTATAATAGAATAAAAAATATAAATAAAATATTTTCTTTAACAAATTTCTTACTATACTGAGAATAATATTTTAAAATTTAATTTTAAACTCATCTTTGTGATTTTACAGTCTAAAATATTAGTCTATATAAACTCTAATTCTTCATTGAATAAACGAAACTTTATCTGCTTTATCCCTTATGAATCTGTCTCCAAGAAATCCAAGAAAAGCTTCTTATAAATTATAGCCTCAATAGAAAAAATTCTGAGCATTTTATTCGAAGAGAGCTTTCGTTAATTAATTATTAATAAAGTTTAATAATAAATAAAGTTATAAATTGTATTTAATGTATTTTGCAAATACATTCCTAAACATGTTTGAATTATGATTTTATAGCAATGATAGATTCAGCCACTATATTCGTGACAAATAAATATGAATATTATTTCTTCATTTTGATATTTGGTCGGATATTTGATGAGGTATAGTTAACTAAATTTCATGAACATTCATTGAGAATTACTCACAAGACTATCATTACAATCAGTTTTAAAGTAATTAGCTTACTATTTAAAAATTAGAATTTAAATGCCGACTTTATTTCTTTTGCTTTTATATCTTTAAAATTTTTGTTAGTAAAAGCACCAAAAATAAACCACTCGTTGATGCCGTAGCAAGGTACATGATTTGAGATAATTTTCTTTCTAAGAAATAAATCAGTAACATAATACTTTTTTATATTTAAAATATACTGAAATTCGTTGTGAAATGGAGGTTCAAATAATATGTATTAATGTGGCATATGAAAATTACTTAAGCCATGTAATTCTTGGTAATGTAGTTGAAATAATAATTTCACTTTACAATGCTTCACAAGATCAGCAAAAACATTCATACAGAATATCAAAAGCATTCAAGTGCTTTTGTAGTGGAAATTCTTATTTTTGTTAACTTGAGGAACATTTTTTATACTTTTATATTAATATAATAGAAGAATGCTTAATGTTGGTTGGTCAATTTATTAGTGATTAATGGAATAAATTTATAAAATTAATGCGTCAAATAACTAAAAAGATGGGAAAAAATGTAATTAATAATTTTTAAATAGAACATCATTTTATATAATATCTGAAATTAATTTTTGAACTGCTTAAAAAATGACTTGAAATAAGAGGTGTTTAAAAGGTGTCATCTCGGAATTACTTATGCTACAAATACAATGATCTTTTTTTATAAATATTAACATCAAAGAGCAATTAAACTAGGGATAACTGGTGGAACATAAATGAAGAAGCCCAAGATAAGCATGTTTAGTCTTATCACGATAAGCCAACCCATTGTGCAGTGGGACAACACTTTTCACAAAGAAATTTTTCTCCTTCAATTCTAGTTTATCAATAGCAAATTCGTTTTGCATACATGTCTGTCGGGATGAGTGCTTGGAAGTTTTTCATGCTTCCTACCTCGAAACGGCTATGAGAATACTTTACATGGTGAATATTAAAATGGTTTACAAATTTCCATTATGGTATGTCAAAGTAGTATTTATGTATTATTAAGTAAAGGAGAGTGCTGTTTATGACGTCAGTCATAGTCAACAGCTGAGTAAGTAAAAAAATTGATTAAACCATATTTGATTGCAGTTATTCTATAAAGGTTTAGATACAAAGGTAACTCTATCCCCAAAATAATAAAGATCGCGTTGTGATACTGATTACAAAGCACCGCTATGTCGTGAATACTTTGATACTTGTAAGATCATTCTTATATGAGTCAAATGAAACAGACAACAGCATGGGAATAAGTAATGTCGGTTGTATTTAGCTAGTACAATCAGTGATAAAAAGTTCTCAACGCAGTGCTTTTTTTTTTTTTTTTTTTTTTTTTTAAGTTATGAAAAATCGCAACTTTCAATCACCAAAAATATTCGGAATCACTTCTCATACAGAATATTGGAGGCACTGAACTACATTTTGTTCTTCGGATAATGATTAATGAAACAATTAATAATAATACTGCTATTTGAGCAATACATGCACATAATGATTATTTTATTTTAGTAATATAACATAACGATTATTGTAGAAGTAGGAAAATCACCAATTATTCATCGAAGAATAGAACGAATTTAGCTTAATTGAGGAATCGAGATTCATCTTATCACATAATGATCGTGAAGTTTTTAATGAAATAAACTATATGAAGCGATAAATCTCTTATGCCAACATGGATCTCTTTTATATAATAAGGGTAGTTTTTTTCCTACGAGTTTTTCACGTGCACTGAAACACATAATAACTAATCTTCTCTCTCATATGTATATTACTGAGATATTCTGTCCACAATTTATATTGTATAGTTTTCGGTCACTTGTTACAGATGCGATCTTTCAGTGAGATTATGCGCTTTGCTATATATGCTGATAAGTTCACATCTGATTGGAAAAATATTCTACAAGACTTCGTGTCTTTTCCTGTCCTCTCAGGTTACTTATCGAGATCATATAGGATGCTACAGAGGATACTGTTCGTTTCTCAGTTAACTTTCTATCAAATATTTTGTAAACTATGACAGATTAAGCAAAAATCATGAATACGCATATTTTTTCCTGACTTCTAATATCTTATCAATTACATCTTATGAAGCATCCTCCTCAAAGCAAAAGAGCCCGACTAAAAAGGTCTTAAAAGATATTACCGGGCCCTGATTCTATTGTTCTTCAATGCATTTCCCTTCATTATAATAATTAAATATCATACATACATGTGGTCTCAGCCATATGACTTGAGGATCTCTGGTTCTCCTCGTGTGATGCAAAGATGTTTCCGATGGAGGAAAATCGTTATCTAGAAACAAACCTTCATCTTGAGATGCATTTGTTGTAGAACTACTGTCCCTGGCAACAGGGTATGCTAAATCATTTATGATAGCTATGCTTGCACCCTGCTGAAAGAAAATAAATATTTTGGGAAAATAATAGTGTTATGTGAGAAATACTAGAAAATACCCCATCCATGCTTAATGTTTAATTCATATCATAATTTTGATATTTCAGTTTACTTCACAAATTTAAAAGAATTTATTTTCAATAAGTATAATCAAATTTGCACATTTTTTGCAAATCGAGTTTAAACATTATTTAATATTACATAATTACATACATATAACATACATATAACATTACATAATTATACATAATCAGTATGAAGTTTATAAGTTGTGAAAGCTTTTCATGTTAAGAATTCCATACTCACTCTTTTCAAAGTATAAAATTTAAAACTCTTTTGGTGAGAAACCTTATTGCTGTTAAATTGTAAATATGGAACTGTCTATTGATTTTAAATGTAAAGCATGCACACATATTTTAGTTCAAATTTTGAGTTACAAGAATAAATCCATACGAATAATTTTTTCTTACAAGTTTAAGAAATAATGAACGAAAGCCTTTGTGCTTTTTATTACTTTATCTTTGTTATAAATTTTAAAAATTCAGCACTTTGTTTTTAGTACTAACTAAACAACTATCAGATTTCGTTGGTAAAATGCTCATATGAAACGAGGTCAGTATAAATTTACTTCTTTTCTCTTCTAATAATATAATGTAAGTCAGAAAATTCTATTGATAATAATAAGAAGCAAAGATTTCTCTTTAACCTTAACAGATATCAAGTTATGAAATTTTTTCAAAACAATCAAAGTTTTCTTTAATATGCTGAATATTTGAAAAAGGGAGTAGAAAACCAAAAGAGCTTGTGAGTGTGAAAAA
>JAPDSC010026891.1:466295-551154 GCA_026290005.1 Latrodectus geometricus
ATATATATACAAAATTGTAAATTTATTTTAAAGAAAAGCCCTGTTGGTGATAACTTTACTAAAATGAATAAACTGTATGTATAAAAATAAGTTAAATAACAAACTGCCCGTTCTTCTACGAGCGCTCTCAGTCAGTGGAACAAATTGCCAATTTAAATTCATTTCTACCAATTTTATTAGATGTTATTTCATTTAACAGTTTGTTTAAGAAGAGTTTGTTCAAACTTTAGTACTACACAAACCTTGATGAAAATCGACTTTTGATACACCTAATCCTTTTAAATTATCTGAATGGATAAGTTAGAAAATGTTTCCAGGATAAGAAAGATTTGTTTAAATGAAAAACTCATAAAAGGCTTATTTAATAACTTTTCATGTGTTTTAGGGAAATAATTGCATATAATTTCATTTTATGCTTCTATTATATTCTTTTACAAGTCGAGGTGTAACTTGCAGTCCGATTCATGTCGGACGTTCATATGAAGAATACTTGATAAACAGTACCACAACATCATTGAACGTCAACGTTAAGAGGGTGCAGGAGTTCTCTTTTGTGGGACTGCATTATACTAAGCTCCAGATTGGATCTGCCTACTGAAATCGGAACCATGACAGGCCCAATTTATCGGTGCATCATTTTAAAACAACATGTCCGTTTTCTTAGAGGTGCCATGGCCGCTGAATTTATGTTTATGGATGGCTACGCCCGTCCTCTCTGTTTGAACATCTTCAACGACTGAACTCAATTGGGTGATATTACCCGTATAGAATGGCCAGCATTCTCGTCGTAATAGAGCATGTGTGGAACATACTTAACCTACAAATTTCTGCCCTTCAACCACTTACTAGATCTATAGCAGAGAGCGTTGCTTGCTGACTTTGTCAAAAGTGCAGCTCGATTATGTGATCCGCAGCATGTCTCGGCTTTGTATGGGGATACATTAACCATCATACCAACATCCTAATTTTTAGTTGTTGTATAAGTGCTCCAGGTAGCTATAATTATAGTTTGTCACACATATATCATCTCTTTTGTCCTTTCTCATTTGTTTAATACATGGGCTTTGTGAATAACTCTCTTTTTAACCGACAACGTTTTGTTTCTGCACCTTTAGTTGCCGCTTTTCCGGCATTATCTTTAATTTATGGACTTGTCTGTGTATTTAATAATTGGATTAACTTTGCTAAATTACTTATCTTAACAATTTTAAGAATCTTGTGTCATTTAATACTTTAAATACTTTGCGAAGATAAACTAATAAATATATATTAATTTTCTAACAAATCTTTCAAAAGTATTTCTAAATAGAAGTAATTAGGTGAATTCTTGGAAAAATTATGTATGCTTTGCATTTAAATTATTTGAAGTTTTAGTAACTTACGTTAGATAACATATTTTTCATTATACATTTTATTCTTCAAAATCAATATTATTATTAAAGTTTGAGAAAGATTATTTCCTTTAAATTATATGGGTAGTATAAGAATTACGTTTTATAAGTTGTTCGATGAATGTTACCTTTTCTTATATCTGGTATTAATATTCAAAACTTATATAAATATTTAGTAGTTTTATTTTAAATAAGTTCTTATTAAATAAAATTTGATGAAATTTTATCTAAAATACATTGATTCATTTGCTTTCCAAGTTTCATCTGACAGAAAGTATAGGTATCATTGTACATTATCTAAAATTACAGCGTTTATCATCTGAATATCAACTGAAGACATTAAATGCTATACAATTAAATATTTCTCTGTGAAACATTTATAAATACTGATTCAAGAGCAAGGCCACAAAATTGTATAAGATTTAAAACATTCTTTGAACACCAATATAAACCCTTTAAAATTTGTTCTTTAAATTAATGCTATTCATAAAACAAACATTAAAATTACGTTGATCTCTTCCAATCCTAAGGAGAATATTTACTAACTCAGCCCTGATTTAAGAAATCTTTTTGAAAATTGTAATTCGGAAGAAAGATTTATTTTTAATAAGAATCTTCTCAAACAATCTGAGAAATTATACATTTACAGTAATAAACGTATTTTACCTTATCTCTTATTTAAATTTCGTGAGGAAAACTTTTTTCTACATAGAAAAATTCGATTTATTAAAAAAAATATCAATTGGTATTGTTGAAAACAAATAGTACCTAGCACGAAAAGGAAACAGCACGCAAGAGTTATTACATACCTTGAATGTAGTTTCATGAGCAATAATTATCAACAATTTAAACAAATCGAAAGTTGAATTGTGATAAACAATAAATATCAGTTGTTCTTTAGTTATTATCATGTAGAAATGAAACAACTTATTTTCCTTTGAATACCTAGTAACAGTCAAGAAGTTAAAATTTCGTTAAAAGTGTTTTTGTTTAGAAATTATTTGAAATATCAAAATGAAATAATAAGTAAAATAGTTACACAGAACATATCAAACCTAGTTAATTTTTCTATCGGTTTATTTGAAAATACATAGTTAATCAAAACATCTCATATTTGTTACCTTTGATTTTAAAGACATACGTCATATATATAGTTAAAATTTCCTGAGTAGATTACATAATTAGGTAAGGCAGAGTTTTGACTTATTCGTTAAGAACTCTGGCAATTTCTAGCAAGTGTACTGTTTTTGTATCTAGATAAATGTGGTGGCCAAAGAGAGAGTGATTAGTGTTATTTTGCCTTTCCACTAGAGAAAGAAGGAGTTAATAAGGAAACAAAGCCAAAAGAAAGTAAATTTTAGAAAATCCCGACATTTAAATAGAATTCAACGCATGCATGATCTCAAAAAGGTGAAAACAATTTTGAATCGAAACCAATTTATCATTGGCTTATCTATTGGGACACTAAACTTCAACAACAAAAATTTGATGATAGAATTTCAATTCTTTATTGTTGAAGCTTAGTTGCTCAAGAGTTATGACTCTTGAATAGATTAACCCCTAAAAACGAAGGTTTGGGAATGGAATACAAAAAATGGAATAAGGGATTCTTTCGAACACTCCAGACATCATCCTGAGATTTCTTAAAATGAAATTTTATGACTAAGTCACTTCAAATGCGTAATCATAGAACGTGTTTGCTGGAATTTCAAGAAATATTTTACTTCCATTCGTTCCAAAGGACTGCGATGATATTACTAACCTCTATCCCCTTCGCGCCGATTGTCACGTCTACGTGCCAGCAACGAACACACTCACTTCCCGGCAGACACGCAGGCGTGCCAGAGCGTTTTCCCGTTCAGCCCCGACTGGCACGTATTTGTGCCAGTGTCCTGGAACTTTCTAAAAACTATAATTTCTGCCACAATATGGCACTGTATGTTCATATGGTTTCAGATTCATGTACATTAGACCTTCTACTCGAAATGAGAGAAGCATGACTCACATACACGTGTTTTTGATTATATAAACAAAAGTGGAAATAAATGTTTCCGAATGGCGTGCTTTATGACATCTCTTTAAACTTGCACGTGGTAGTTTATTGAAAGTAGAGAAGTTTTATTTTAGTTAAAGCGTTAGGTATTTCGGTTTGCAGCTTTTAGAAAATTATAAGATCTTGTTAGACGTGATTTCTTTCTATTTTTACCGTTGCAATGTCGAAGCGTCGAAAATGTTTAACAGTGCATGAAATAGCAGAAATGATGCCAAATATTTCAGATATTGATTCTTAAACAGATTCTGATAGTAGTGATAGTGATACTATGATATATTCTGATCATAAAGAATGGGGCGTTGATATTTGGGAAATTTCATGGGTTTGGGCTTAATAGCAAAAAAGCCCCCGACCCAGGACAGACGCTTGCTTAAGACACTGCCAGCCTCCGCTATGAGCGCGCGTTTGCGCTACCCGTCGCGAAGGGGCTATAGTACGCCTCCGAAAAGTGGGTTCAATATTCGAAAAGCAACATCCAGAACTAGTCGAAAGAAAGCAAGCATTTCTGCAATGCGAAAACATTGCTTAATCATTCAATATGAGATTCTAAGAACTGCAAGGTATGAAAATGTCTCTCCATCATGAATACAATCCGATATGATCATCTAAGATCGTTTCTAAGTCGTGATTCACTTTCGATTTGGATGACAGCTCAGTAATGTGAAGGAATTCAAGAAGAGATGTGAATCAAGAAGAGTTGTGAGTTATTTTTATCTGAATTGCCTGAAGGGGACCAAGATAAAATTTAACTTTTGTCAAGTCTGAAAGAAAAACAATTTTGATGGCAGAATTTACTTTATTGAAAAAATATTTGCTATTTTTTTTTCTTCTTCTTCTTCTTTTTTATTTTTTTATTTTATTTTTTTTTTGTTTGTTTGTTTGTTTAAAATACAATCTTTTGCAAAACAATCGAAGCACAAAGAAGGACTTTTTTGCTATCATGATGAAATTTTGTATGCAAAACCTTGATTGAACATGCAAATGAACAAAGTTTCAATGCAAATGAATAGGAATTGCTATCACAGCATGCATTTTTAGTGCACAATTCGCAAATTATAAAACCAATAACACAGGAAGAAAATTCATCTTTTCTTGTTGCTGCTATTACGATTTCGTAAAGAAGCAACTAAAGATGTTATTATGACGGTATCGAAGACCTTACAGACAACTAATCAACTTCAAGCGTGGTCGCATTATAGTGTTGCATGAAGTTAGTTGTACCGAGCAATAGGCCGTCACCTGCAGTATACATACTACTGAGCAAACATGTTAGCAGCAATAGTTACTACAAGGAAATTGCCGGTAAAATTAAGACTCTGGAAGGCCAAGGAGCACAAATGAGATTCAAGAAAGCATGATTGTTCACCAGACCCGCACCACTACAACGGTACTATTGTCGAATATCCAACGTCCCATGGCGCTTGTCAGAGGCAGCTTTACGCTCATAGAAGACCTAAGACGTTTGCCTTTGATTCCACAACATCGGTGGCGGAGTTGTCTGGAGTGTTGCAGCCAATCACTATGACTGCCATCAGACTGACATCGTATAGTTTTCAGTAACATATCCTCCTTCATTCCTGCAGATGACCACCGTCTGGGGAGACGGGTTCAGCGGTCCCAATCAGCCTTTGTCTTACAAAGACATACAGCCCTAATCCCTGTTATTGTGTGAGGTGCTATTTCTTGTGACAGCAGGTAATTTTTAGTCATCCTCAGTACATCTTTAACAGCTCAACGATATGTTGATACCATTCTGCTGCTGTTTGCATTATCCTTCATGGGACGTCATCTCGGGGGCAGTTTCAAACAAGATAATGTCATACCACATACCATTCTCATATCTCTGGACTGTTTCCGAGCTATGGATACTCTTCCTTGGCCAGCAAGGTCACCAAACCTTTTACCATTCAAGCATCTTTGGGATATAATAGGCCAAAAAATTCGGGCACCACGAAATATCACAGATATGCAGCAACAACTGATGAATGTTTGGCATAATGTGTCTCAGGATGACATTAGGAGCTTCTACCACTCATTTCCTAGACAAATTCAAGCATGTAGCCACCGAGGGTGGTTCGACCAACTGCTAATTTGAACACTGAATGGTTGATTATGAGCCGTGAGCAGGAATTTTATGGCCTTAATTTTCTAATCATTTTTTTATCTATGTATGCGTTAAACTGATATTCGATTTTGCCAAAAACAACCACTTTCTTCACGGTGCTTCCAATATTTTTTCAAAAGAATGTATAATTTTAGGACCAAATACGAAAAATCTTTCTCAGTGTAGCATTTTTAAATATGTTTATGAATATAATTAGGAGAAAATATTAAATATTTAAATTTAAGAGCCAATGTAATATTATTAAGCAAAAGAAATTATAAAGGGAAACATTTATTTCACACTAAGCAGTTATAAAAATTGCATTAAACTAAAAGTTAAAAAATTTAAGTTACATTTTTGGCATAAGATGGCTAATTAATCTGTGTATAAAGTAGATTCTAAAACTCTATAGAAATGAGGTGGAAATTGAATTTATAAACTGCTAAACTGAAAGATAGAGTGCCATCGTTTCGACAAGCATAACTCATGTTCTATGACGATAAATATAGTCACTCTTTAAAGCTTGTTTCTCACAAAGTAATATTTTCAAAAATGATATACACTGACCACTGTATTTCATTAACAAATGTCCGAAAACAACTAAGATTTCACTGCCTATTATAACAATATTTAATAGCTATGAAGCGGAATGCATCATTCATCAAAGTATTATAACAGTATGTTCCTTCTGTACAAATGATTTAAAAAAATATTATTTATTAAATAAATTCTTATCTTAACGTTTAAACTGATTTGTTCATTTTAAGAATAAGGATATACCATACTAAAAGATTTCACCTTAAAAAAAATAAATTAACATATATAGTATTTATGAGTAATTAACTACTTAGTCATAATTTCAGCAATAGAATTGTTGTTAAAATGCTTGAAAAGAAAACGATCATGAACTTTCACATGAGCACAATTATTTGCCCTAAACAATCTCCACATCAATCATCATCGATTCTGAAGTACGATGATCTTTCATTCAATATTTGAACTTAAATAAAAAGAAACTTTATTCGACAATACTGCTCAATTCTTTTTTTTTTAATTTCAACGACAAAAATCTTCTTAATTATTAGGTGGGACAGTAATCATAAAATATTTTCTCTAATAAAAATTTTTCTGAAAACTAAAGGATATAAAGCTGTAAACTATATTGGAAAATAATTTCATCATACAAAAGCTTCAATAATTTCAGCAAGTTTGACAATCTTCTTACACGACATTTAATATGAAGCAGCTAAATGATTAGTGGTCCCAGGTTTGAATCCTACCGAGGGCACCATTTTATAGTGTTCCCATTTAAATTGTCGATTTCAGTCCGATTAACTTTTGTGTGCGCTAATCCAACCGACTGTTTAGTATGAAACGTTTTATTAAGCTCATAGAACGCAGATTGCAAATTAATGAAACTTTATTTAACGCATTTCCTTCACTCACATTTCTTTATTTCTGAAATCTTCGCTGTTACATATTACTAGTATAAAATTTCGTAATTTCTCTCTTTTCCCTGTGACTATATATCATTAAAGATTTTTCTATTTCCAAATATATGAGTTTCCCATTAAATTATTCCATTAAATAATATCATAATAGTGAAACCTAACATCATAAAAAGACACTTAAAATCAAATATATTACCTTCATCATTTAAAAACTGCTTGTGAAGAAACATTGATATATCATTATATGACTGCTTCCGGACATCAAAATATTTATATGGGCACGTACATAATATAAAGCGATTTCCATAATGCTTTCATTTTCTTTAAATAAAGCAGCCTTCAATTTTTGGGTCACCAAGTTGAATAATATTATTTATTCTTGGAACATGAAAAGTACAGATCAATGTTTTTTGTAAATGATGTGCATCCGGAGCTCTGCTTTAATGATCAGAAGAAGCTTCACCTGTCACTACTATTGAATATCTCAAAAACTTCTTATTTCTCTTGTAATATATCAAAAGGAGCATTTTCTTTAGAGTACATTTTCTTTTGTAAGAAAATTTATTGCTCTTTTGGGGTTATAAAAATGTCCCAATTTATGCTTCAACTAATGACACTTTAAAACTCGTTTGAAAATAACTATTTCAACTAGCTAAAGGCATGTAAAATATTGTTATCAAATGTTTCATAAACTAAAATACATGCGGTAGTAAGAATAGTACCCAGTCCATGTTTTCACTATGTATTTTTTTTTAAATGAGGGACTATATGAAAGCTTCAAACTTTATTTATTTTTTTTTTTTTTGCTAAATATTGTTGTTATTTTAGCATTCGGTTGTAAAAATTGCACAGAAATGCTTATACAAATATTTTAGCGGTGTACTAATTACTTGTTATTCTATTCCGTTAACAAATCCTTCATTCAAATAAAGTGTGCTGCATAATAAAATGAATGATAAAGTTACACAGAAACAGTTATTACAACTTTAGATCTACATAATTAGTAAAACAAAAATTAGTTATCCTTTATGGTTAGCTAATTGCACCAATAATAATACCTGCGTTCATTTATTTAATAGTACCCAACAAATAATTCAGTTGTTACGAATGGCTTAACATGCTGAGTCACTTTTCTTATTAAAATAAAAATCGAAAGATTTTTACACTCTAGTTGTTTTAGACTAATTACATTTTTAGCAATAAAAGTACGAATTAACGAGATTTATGCATCATGATTACAGCCCATCAAACAAAAATTATTTATTAGCTATTAACAAAAAGTCATAAGAAGTTTATTTGCATCAAATCTTTATGATAGCGAAAATTTCATTTCAAGACTCTAAGAAGATTTTAAATAATTGGTCAATACTAATATATCCATTTCAGATAACTATTAAGCATCACACTCTTGCGTTAGTAAGATGTTTCATATATCAAAGGAAAAATAATATCTTACATTCTATATCTTAAAATTCAAAAGGAATGATTGTAAGAATAAATAGAATGCTACACACCTGTCTCATCCATGCTTTAATTGTATGGGGTAGGCAAATTCTCATACTGCAAAAATACAATTTTTATCACAACTTTATGTAATTATTTTCATTATAATGGTACGTGGGATGTCCTTCAAAGACTAAGCATTACGTTAAAATTTTTTAGATATTTCAAATAAATAAATGTAATCACGATAGAATAAAGCGCGGTTATTTTAAAACCAAAGAATTTTATATGAAATAACTACATATATTCGAATTACAAATAGCTGCTTAAATGCTGCCTCTAACTTATAATATAAATAAATTAAAAACTTTTTGAAAGCTGAAATAATAAACAAGCCATGTTTTTAACCCTAAAACTCCTGATTCTATGTTCTCTAATGTAAATTCTATGTTCTCTATCAGCAAAATTTAAAAAGATGAAAACGTTTTATTAATTGAGAACCTGAAATTGTAAACATTTGATTAGCATATAAAGCAGTTGTAGATAAATTTACTTAAAACTCAACAACAACAAAATTTTAGACTGTCTTCTAACATTAAATTTCTAATGAAAGACAATTCCACCAATGTGTAAGATTCCTTTGTTTAATGTAAATGACAATACAATTGAGTTATATGATGATTACATGGAAATGCATATTCGGTTATAGACAATACGTGATACTATGTTAGAATATATAAACTAAAGTAATTACATTTGATTATAATTTTCAAAAACAAAGTAAATTTTATCGTATTACTTATGACAAATATGGTAACATTATATGACAATGAGGCCAAAATTGACAAAACTATGCAATTGAATAACCTCAAATAAAACGTAATCTGTAAACAATTTATACGTTAACCATAAAAAAGTACATAATATGTTTGCCACGAATAATAATACTTTCATCAAAAGTTTGAGTTCCTCGTGTGGATAAGAAATATTGAAATTAATGCAAATGACAAATGAATGGTTCTAGGACAATTTCAGTCTGTTCACTAACACCAAGGAATTTGCAATTTGAATCACGATGAGGTAAACAAATAAGCAGTAAACTTTCCTCCACAAATCTACAAATATAGAAATGTTATTGACTGGGTCGGAAAAATTTATAGTCGGAACAAGCCCTAGTACTTGTGGCCCCAAAACACAGCTCAAACTGCTATAGTATTTAAACTTGTTAATAAAACATTTTAGAAAAACTAACGATTCTGATGTTGTTGGAATTAAGAAATATTTTCGTGGAAATTTGTTTTTCAATCCATATCAGGGAAACAAAGTTCGGCTCACATTAGCTAATCAAAAAGATTTAGTCACTTTCAAATTTAGACCTTTTGTCCTAAAATTTATTAATAAAAATGATCTCTTCAAGAAAATATAAATGCTAAGATTCATATTTTTCAACGGAAGTTTGACCAACTATTAAGGAAAAAGCAAAGTAAAGAAACTAAGAAACTTAAAATGACTTTTATCTGGAGCAAGTGATTATATGAATTAAGTACTATATCATTATGTACTTTGTAAGACAAATTCATTCATAATCACTTATTTCAAAAATTCAGGATATGAATGTATGCATTTTGTTTATAATATGCAAACTTAGTAAAAAAATTTAATAACACTTTTAGAAATTGAAGAAAGGAAATTAAAAATATGTTGAAATTTAAAAATGAAAATATTAAATATTTAAAGAAATATAGGAACCTGCGCATGAAATATATTTTACTATGCTTGCATAGATCATACATTATATTTTTAACTTCATAACTTATTAATTAATTACATAGTTTCTTTATTTTAAAAGGCAATCGAATAGCATAAATATTTCAAAAGATATAAAAAATACTGAGTGCCAAATGTAACCAACAGTGCTCATTACTTTTTGCAAGTACTTTAAAAATATTGTAAGCTAGAGAAATAAATCAGAACTTAATAAATTAATTTTCTTTAGCTACTTATTTTTGGGTAGCATGTTATTGACCAAAACACATATACGTTTTCAGGAAGTACAGAATTAAACTATCATTTACAGTGGCATAAAGATTTAAAGCTAATATACAATTGTACATATTCCGAATTAAGAAAAGTCTTAACTAACTCTTAAAAATATCCTTTTACTTAAGGGGAACAATTAACTTGGTAAGAACGTTTATTTTTCTCGTTTGTATGTTATAGAGACTAATATTAAGGAGATTCTTTCAGGTCTACATAAAAACAATTAATATTTTACCAAACACTAATTCCTTTGTCTGTGTGTTATAATAAATAACAGGTCTATAATTCCTTAAGTATAAACAAGAAGCTATTTTATTGAGTTTTAATTTTGTATTGGCAATGTAAAGTGTATGTAAGTTCTATGAAAATATTTTTACTTTCTAAAGTGCGAGTCTCTTTTAATTTACTTAACCTTTGAAGATACTTGAAAATTGTATTCTTTGTTAAGACACTTTGAAGCGTTTCAAGACTATAATAATATTAAAACAACCATACCATATTGTAAAATTTAGAAAATCTTTAAACTTGGTGTTTACAACTAAAAATTCCAAATTCATCCAAAAATCCATAGAAATGGCGATAGTTAATTTTTTTGCATATATTTAAAAACAATATATTACTATATTTTAAAATAAATTAAGTTAACAAAAATTAAATAATATTTAAGATAATGTTTTAATCAATTGCAATTTTAGTCTATTATAATGCACTATAAAATAAAATATATACTGAAAAAGAATATGAATACATCGGAAAATCATTTACCAAAAGCAGATTTAAAATGTTATAGAAATGCTGATAAGACGTAGCAAAATGTTGAAATTTTGATACAAATATTTATCTATAAGTTTTATTTTCAATTCAATTAATATAAAGTGCTTATGAAAGTGGATTATATATATCAGAAGTAGGCAACGCGGCGCCTGCGGGCGTCATGGAACCCCCGATCGATTTTTAATTCGCCCTCGCTGGACTAATGTAAATGTATGATAGCCAAAGCGATTTACTTACTCTTGTCAAACGGCGATATACAGCAAGTAGTCAGTTGAGTTTAGATTGTGCATAAATTAGCAGTTTGCTAACCTTGACCGTATCTAATAACACGCGCGTATTTTTTGTTAGTGTGTGATCGTATTTCGAATAGACCACCCGTAGACCGTGCATTGATAACTACCAAGTAATCCAAAATAATTCTTTTCTTTCAAAACCCTTCATGGATAAATGTAAAAGAAAAATAACATATTATTTTAACGATGAATGGGAACATCTATATTCTTTCGTTGATTACAAAGGGAAGTGTATTTGTTTGTTGTGTAATAATAGTGTTGCGATTCCCAAGAAAAGTGATATTGAACGACATTTTAAGACCGTTCATACCAATTTTGATAGTGATTATCCAATAAACTCTGAAATTAGAAGAAAAAAATTATTTATTTAAAATCTTCAATAACTAACCAGCAAAGTTTTTTTACTAAACCACTGCAACAACATAAAGCAACAACGATCGCGTCATATAAAATATCGCATTTTCTAGCTAAGAATAAAAAACCATTTACAGATGGAGAATTAGTGAAAGAAGCCATGTTAGAAGCTGCTGATTCACTTTTTGAAGAATTTAAAAATAAAAAGGAAATAGTTTCAGCTATAAACACGTTGCAATTATCAGTACAAACTGTTACTAGAAGAATTGAAGTAATTGTGGAGAATTTGGAGGCAGAATTAGCAAATGATATGGAAAACTGTATTTTCTTTTCGCTACAGATGGATGAATCGACAGACGTGACAAATATATGACAATTAGCAATTTGCGTGAAGATGGTATTTTCTGATTTTACAACAAAAGAATTCTTTAAAGTTCTGCCATTAAAGGGAAACACTAGAGGAGAAGATATTTTTTCTTCTTTTAAAAAGTATGTAACAGATGTAAAATTACCTGTAAAAAGTTTTCGTCAATTACAACAGACAGGGCACCAGCGATGATTGATTGGTAAGAAAAAAAAGGATTTATTGTCTTATGTAGACAGGATTCCTTATTCCCGAAATTAATTTCTTATCATTGCTTCATACATCAGGAAAATAAAAACAATCGGTTTTCAACACGTATTTACGATAGTAACAAAAATTATTAATTCCATAAGATTGGGAGCTACGCAACACAGATTTTTTAAATTACTTTTAGAAGATGAGGACGTTCAGTTCACAGATCTTCTTTTACATACTGAAATGAGGTGGCTGAGCAGGGGTAAAATACTTGAGCGGTTTATCATCGTTTTGCCACAAATAAAGGAATTTATTGCATCAAGAGGCGAATTTTTCGAGCAATTAGAAAATAAGGATTGGCTAATCGATCTAGGATTTCTGAGAGATATAACGGCAAAGTTGAATGAATGAATTTAAAAATACAAGGGAAAAATCAGCATATCGCTGACATGATTAGTGCAGTAAATGCATTCAAATGCAAGTTAGTGTTGTTGAAATCTCATCTATTGAAAAAATCATAATCACATTTTCCCAAATATAAAATATACTGTTGAGAGTTTAAATTTGAATAATGAAATTTTTACTGCTACATCATATTTAGAAATTATAGATAAGCTAATAGAAGAGTTTTCTTCTAGATTTGAAGATTTTACAGCATTAGAATCCGTTCTAAGATTTTTCATAAATCCATTCAATGTTACTGAAGATGATGTCCTTGAAATATTCTCAGTGTATTTCGAGCTTCGTGATATCGAAGACCTAGAATTAGAAATAACTTGCAAAGTGATATTATTTTAAAAGTGCATAGTAATGATAAAATGTTTTGGAACTTAGTCGGTGAAAATAAGTATCCTATTTTAAGGAAATGTGCCCTAAAAATGTATTCATATTGTGCAACAACATACAATTGCAAATTTTTGTTCTCAAATATGAAATATTTGAATTCAAAATACTGAACAAAGCTTAACGACTTACATTTAGATAATTGTTTAAGTACCGGGAACTCTAAATATATCCTTAATTATAAGAAATTAGCTTAAAATATGGACACCCAAGTTGCTCACTAAATTATAATTAGCGGTTTATCATCGTTTTGCCACAAATAAAGGATGGTGTCATTATGTAAGACACCAACAAAATAAAGTTATAAAAAATCTGCTTTTTTTAATGCCTATTTATACCTGTTGATTATCTGTAAAATATGCGTTCTCGGTGATTTTCAAATTTAGTATTGCGCCCTTAAGGACAAACAGGTTGCCGACCCCTGATATATATACAAGCTCTTATGAATTATTAATAAGGAAAAAGAGTTTTTGAGTAAATAATGCTTTCCATTACAAATGGCAGGATAAATAGATTTGGACCGAACTGAAAGAGGGAAGTATAGTTTTAAATTTGAATTTTGTTATTTATTATTTCTTGAAAAGAAACATTTTGCGTCCTTTTACATCATGATAACCTTATTTCCTATAAGGAAATGCAAAATTTTTTAAATATAAAAAATTGATATTAGTGAAGAAAATTATTGTGTGGATGTCCTGATGTTGTTTTTGAGAAAACTATAAAAAATCTTCATTATATTATGAATTATTTATATGAAAAATTTATATAATGCATACTTTTCTACACAAATATATTCCCTGACTTTAGAAAATGTAGCTTTTTCATTTATATCTTCAAAAATATAACAAATAGTTGATTGCGTTAAAAATTTTAACACGAAGAATTTTATATTCTTGATTATAACCAAACTAAATGAGAGCTCAAATATTTTGAAATTTTTCTTGTCTTCGTATATTATTTGAGTAAAGAATGTTTATTTTTATTTTAAAAATTTATAATCTACCTAAGCACATTTCTTCTTTTATATAATAAAAATCAGTGATAATGATATTAAGCAAACTATAATAAAATGTATTATTTAATTCATACTAATACATTTTAACTTCATTAAAAAAACCTCTTAATCCCTAATTAAATATCATAACACTTATGTAATGAAGTTAGTTCATGGAAAAAAATGAAAAATGTTTGTATATGTTTGCAAATGAACTAAATTTTTAATTAAAAATATTAGTCAATCGAAATTTAGAATCTAAAATGCTGAGCAAGAGTTGGATACATAGATGGAATGGCTTGGATAAGATTCATAAAGCATCTTATGTATTTAGGATGCACAAAGAGAGCAATAACATTTTTTCTTATTTGCAAAAAAAAAAAAAGAAACTCATTGAACCGAGAAAATTTGAAAATTACTGACAGCTAAAATATAATAAACATAAGATAAATGCATGAAGAGTTTTGATTGTAATTATTTAATGTAATACTTTTGACTATATTGAGTTAGCTTGATATTTACTTTATAAAATTATTATTAAAATATTCACACACCTTTTATTTAAAGATTGTTAATATCACATTTAAGCTCAGAATATATTTTTTTCAAGATGTATAAAATGCCTTATGACAAACATGCTGTTTGAAGAAAGCTTACAATTTGAATTAAAATGTTCATTTAAAAATATAAGTAAAAGTATTTGATGACTGTTTATAATATTAGAAACAATGTTTCCTTTTCCTTAAAATGTCGTATAAATCAAATTCATAAGTAAATTCATTTGTTCTAGTAATTGTATTTTGGGAAAAGAACCCTGTTTTTTCTTAATCCAAAATGACTTTTAATTTAAGAATTTTTTAAATTAGAAGTTTAATACTAAAGTTATAAACAAGCAGAAATTTAGCTTCTTTAGTTGAAAATATTCTTCTATTTCTATGTGTTTATATAACTGAAGTATTATAAGCCAAATTTTTGAAATTGTATATAAATACTTACCAACACTTTAAAGTAGAAATAATTGTTACACTGTTAAATCATGTCAATAAGCAACATTTTTTCATTTCAAGAGAATGTTAACTTGAGCATCTTTCAATGTTAACAAGTTTAAATACAGATATAATACCTTGTAAATACTTCTGGAACGGGCAAATTATGATTGCATGAAGCAATTGTTAAGGCATCTGCATTGAAGTCTGTGAATTTATTTCTCATTACTATGACCTGAAAAGGATCTTGAAAACTTATTGCTGCTATGAAATGGATTTATTTTCTGAAAAATTTTTCGTTTTTGAAATACTTAGTAAAAACTGACAAATTCGGTCCCTAGCATATTTTCGATTACTATACTTTTATACTTATGGTTTTTATACTTACTATACTTCTGGCCCTTAGCATATTTTCGATTACTTTACCAACTTTTGTTCACAGAAAGTTCTAGTCAGGCTACTATATTTTTTGGATTTTATATATGTTCTATCTTGTGTAACACTGCACAAGGCGTTTTTTTTTCGAAAGTCTTATAATTTATACATGTATAAATATATGTTTTATACGATTATATGTTTGTAGATGACTGTTTTGCAAGCTTATATTCCCTAAATATTCAGTCTTTGTATACTTAGGGGATAAATATGTGAGTCATATGTATCTTATATAAGACAAGTAACCTATAAATAATGCCAAACAAATATCAGAACATGAACTTATTCATTTATAAAACTGTTTTCTATTTTAAAAATAAGAGTGTTTTAAATTATAAAATTGTTTTAATAAATATGGTCCTTTTAGATTTATTTTCATAAATTTAAATCTAGCAAAATTCGTTAGGGTACATTTCTCCATGATTTTAATTTTAAGAACCCGACAAAAATCATGTTTCGAACTCATTTTCAGCAGTCTTAAAGGGCATCCCTCGTGTTAAAGAAAAAGATATACATCTAACATGCAGATTAATTTTAGAAAAATTAATCAACATTTATAAATAAAATGTTCCATATTTCAGTACTCATATACATTAAAATAAATATAAATAATGGGTAGAAAATATTAAATATTTACAAAACAGCAAATCTGTTAAATTATTTGTAATTCAAGTATAAAGTATATCAAAATATAAACAAAAGCTATAATATCTCGCTTTAACACTACATATATTACTTAATAGTGATAAGAAAATTAACAAATTTTCATTTTAATCTTACGAATAAAATATATCGTTTTTGGAGCATTGAATGATATGTTTGAATACTCATCTACTATTCAGAGCTTTCATCCGTATCTTTGTAAACTATCGAATGAGAATTCTCCGAAGTACTAATAAATCCCACTTACTCAACTCAGAAGAGGATATATGTTTTAAACAATTAAATGCTAAAAACTATGAATATGAAAACTAATATTGTTAACAGTAAATTAAACTATTAAAATTTTTAAAAATTTAAAGGGACGAATTTATGTCTGTCATTTTTATTATATTATGGAAATTACATTTAATTTTAAATAAAAATTCATAAGTAAAAATTTAAAAAACAATAAATGTCAAAATTTTTCGGTTGTCTTGAATACATTTATTTATGCTAAATAAAACACGTGTAAAATAATTGGTATGAAAATTAAATTTAAATGGCACGTATTAAAAGCAAAAGTGTTTCTTTGCAGCATTTTTCATATATTCATTTAATTTTAAGTAGAAGGAAAATTACTGATCACTAATCTTTACCCTGAGCATAAATTTTAAAAAAACATAAATAGACATCTTATCTCGCCCCACTCATTTAGTCCTCTAGAAATTGAATTAAATAGAATTTCTTTTAACTTACCATGATTTTTATAAAAAAATTCAGTTGGTTTATTTTACAATAACGGTAGGAACAGTCACAATTAACTCTCCAGACTTATTTAGGAATGATTCATTAAATTGTGTGTCATACTTTATACCAAATCTAATTTACTTTTCATATCATTTAACCTAATTACTTCTCTAAAATGAAAAGAAACCATCTGATCAAAGAGATTTTCTTCGACCTGATGTTCTATGATAAATATTTTACAGCGAAAAAATAAAATTTCTTCTGTTTTGCAAACTATGCCATGAGGATAAGCATTCGACTCAATGTGATAACTTGACGAATCTAGACAAAATATTGAATAGTTTAAACTTCTATTTTGATTAGAAAAAAGGCTATATCAATGAATTATTCTTATTTGCCTTACAACTGAGGAACTGATATATTTTACTAATGTATGTATATATATATATATATTTTACTGAAACTTAAAAAAACTATTGTTTTTCTATAAGCATGCGATATTTATACCATTTATCTTATTAATCTATGGCATTTCTTAAATTTATAAAAGAAAATTAACAAGAAACAAATATTCAAATGATACTTTTAGAAAATATTATTTTGCTTGAAATATCACCAATTCATTTAAATAATTATTAATGATAAGTCGATATTATTCACAATAAAAGTGTATGAAAATTTCAGAATATTTTTTATATATAATATTAAAAATAAACGCAACAAACTAAATGTTAAGAATGGTAAACAGATATAAAAGCAGATAATTGAAACAAATTCCAAACATGATATGACTCATTAATTGGAGATTGAATCAAACATTTATAAGACCTAGCATCAGATTTGTGTTGTTCGTAAAATACCGCTATGTATTTTCTCTAAGTCACGAACATGGATGAAATATTTAATGAAGTACTGAACATGAACGTAAATGAAATATTAATAGCACACGCAACAATTGCTAAACTTCTGGAGGATGTGTTTTGGTTTTAATGATTTACGGAAACATTAGCGGAGATCACGACAAGCATGGATTTATCAGAATATTTTTCATTACTATTTCTGTAACAGAAACTCGTTGATCAAATATGCTTACAAGTGGTCTGTAAGATGCTGTGTTTATTATGCATTCTTATACAACATCTATTTATTTCATGGGAAAAGAAAGTTGAAAAGTGACTTATAAATTGAAAAGTTTACTCTTTTACAAATTCTCAGCTGACCACATTTCACAATTCACTAAATGAGTTCACCTTCATAAATTAACTTTTTGAACCATAAAGGCACATTTTCTTTAAGGTAAATTAAATGTAAAATACTCCTTAATATGATCATTTTTAAAAATAATGCACTTTAATACAGAATATAACTATGTCTATAATATGCTAAATATAATATACTTTAGCTTACTTTACAATACAAATTGTCTGCTTTTATTGAATTATTTGTTTACGGGAATCGTATGCGTGTAAAATAATATACACTTTAAATAGACATTATTTTCTTAATATGAAAAATAATCTGCCCAAAACGTATTTTTAAATTTTCTCAGAATTCTCACATCTTCTTTAATATATTCATCAATATATAATAATGAAAAAATAAAAATAATATAGATATTGACATCAAAAAAAGGATTCCTTTCCTTGATTATTTTAACATTGATTGTAAGTAGCTCTAGTGAATGTTAAAAAAATATTAAATCGAAAACAACAAGTTTTCTCCAGTATGTAACAAATCATACGTTGATCAAAAGTATTTTATTAAGAAAATGATTTGATAAAGTGGTTGACATTAACAAAGATGAATATTTAATGGGAAAGAAGAGTCCCTCTTTAGGGTCTCGATACATTTTTTTAGTAAACAATTCACATACAAATCAATTAAATACAGTGAGTTCAATAGCAAAAATTTTTGTATCTATTTATTTACCCTCTTTGCTGTTCAATTCTTTGTTATAATAGAGTTAACTATAATCATTATAGTAAAAGAAAATTTCATATAAGGGTTCCACAATTAATTACTGTACTAATTCCTTCACAACCATTAGAAAAATTAAATCCAATAGAACCAATTAAAAAGCATTTTGGCTATAGAAAAATCTCAACTAATATGATTTATTAATTATCCATAGGTTTCAGATTTTCTAATGATTGTGAAAAAGTTAGAATATTTATTAAATACTTCTCATCATTTAGTTGCATATTAAATCTTTCTAAAATTGTACAAAAATTTATAAATTTTTCAAAAATAAAATTACCTAAAAATTTTTAATTTCTTTCATTTTACAAATTAACCCACATAACTAAATAAGTATACTATTTCTTGAAAAATAAATAAATCACGTTTAGAAATAACATTTCTATTTTGTTATTTGAAATATTCAAATGAAATTAATTTACTTGATAAACTTTCAAAAATGTCACTTGAAATTTTGTTACGAAGTATATTTAAGTCACATAAGAAATTCAAACAAATATTCTGTTAGATTTTGTCATTCTTTGTTTCCCATTCTACTAAGATTTCTAACTAAAATTTCCTAAAAATATATCCTCACAGCTTGTTAGTTGAAAGTAAGCATAAAGTACGTACCTGAAAACGTGATGTTCTAAGTTCCTTTTCCTGTAAATTCTTTCTAAAAGTAGGAGTAGCCAATCCAGAGCCCGTATCAGAGTCCTCGGAGAGAAAAGATGTTCGCCTCTGTATTTTTTCCCACTCTTCCAACGAAGCCTGTGAGTCGGAGTCTCCATCCACACTTGCCCCGCAACCCATCGGAGCCTCTTTACAAAACACAATTCAAAAATAGTATAATATATGCACACATATTTTAAGACATTTTAAATATCCAAAAATACCTTCAAATAATAAGGAAAATTTTCCTTTTAAAAATGCTTCTATAGTACGTTTTTTTATGTTGAATATTTATTTCCTCAGAGGTGCATGAGTGAAAATACCAAAATATCTTTTGGAAAATAAGTAAATTTAATATTTTTATTGAAAGATTTTATTTTTTTAGTTCAAATATTATATATTTTACTTCACATACCTCTTATTAAATATAAATCTTTATTCTTTATATATATAAAAGCAAATCTATCGCTTATTAGTGCTCTGTTATATTTTTTATGAAAGGTTCATTTCAGATATTATTTTATGTTATTCGGAAATGGCTGAAGTTTCCATGTTATTAAGATCGTTTCTTCCTTAAACTATCACAACACTTTCTCAGTTCTTGAATAAATAACGTTTCTCTGAATCACCATTCTTAAATGTTTCACAGTAATAGAAATTCAATGAAGTAATCAATGTAATTGAAGCAACTGTTATTGAAGCAAAATCAATGGCTGAAAATAACTCCACGGAGATATTCAACTTCTTAAAACAAGAATTACATAAACTAGACATCTGGAATTTAGCTCATTATTGAAAAAATTATCATAGGACTAAAAATGTATGAAAGCTTTTTCCTTAAAAACATATCCGATCTTTTAACTTTTATCATGCAGAACAAAATCATTTAGATAATTGCCTGTCTGCATCACAACTTGAAAACATTATTTAAATAGTTTAGTTTACTTAAGAAACACTAGTTCCATTTTCAATATTCTTAGATTTTTATTAAAAATTAAGGTTGAATTTGAAAACTTTTATTGATTTGTTTCTGGAAAAAAGTTCTATTGATTTCTTTACTTCTTTGGTTAGTCACTAAAGAGCATTTAAATTCATCTCCATACTCAAGACATATTCGTGACTCTCATCCACAGTATCAATCAATCATTTTTTGACTAAGATTGCTTTTTCTGCAACTCACATTTTTCTGTTGCTATAAAAAATTCCGCTTGTTTCAATCGATTCTAAATTGTTTCATCGCATACAAAACACCGATCTCTCTTTTTATGTTTTATTTATGCACGTTGAGGTAGTGTTAAAGTGCTCAAACACATTTCTTGCCCTTGGAAAAATATTTTATATTTGTCCAATGAAAATTTTTCATTTTTTTTTTGTATGAAAGCTATTTTTATTCTAATGACGTAATTATTTTTTCAATAAATAAACTTAATGACATACTTTTCATTTAGAAAAAGGAATTTCTTTTCTTGTACTCTACACTTTGGGATTAAATTAGATTTTCAAAGATGTCATTTTTTGCCTGCAACATAACACGCACTCAAATTAAAATTTTTCATAATTTAAAAGCTCTCTTTCTCAAATTGTAACATGGAAAAACTTTTTTTAATTATTTCAAGAATTATTTTTTTAATACTTATTATTTTTCTCACTTAGTATATTCATTTTGGTAACTGCTTTATATAATTTTGATAGTTATTTTTTATTGTTATTTACATATTGATTTAATTACCAAATAATTAAAACAGAATTTGACATGATTCATATCAAGAATTCTTTTACAAAATTGTTTTTCTACAATACTTATATTTAAAAATGTTAATTCTGAATTAACAATTTATTTTCCTTTATTAATACTTCACTAATCTGAATAGCACAATTTTTTTAAATTGTTTCATCTTAAATGATTCATGGGAACAGTTCTTATAGAATCTTAAAAATAAATGTAATAAAGGGCTTAATTTTTGCACAGTAAAAATGTAGATATATTTAGAATTAATTCTATGTTTAAAATTCCACTCACAAAGATTTGGAAATTATTTTTTTACATTTTTACTTGCTGACTGATAATTACTTGTAATTATAAATTTTTCATGTATAGTAAGAACTGAAATGTTCAAAGATAAATGTATGTGTACTATTTGGTCTTTTAAATTTGCTTAAAAGAGTGCTTCATGAAACAGAAAGGTAGATATTTTTTCTAAATTCGATAAACAGAATTCTTGATTATTTTTATTTTAGATTACTGTATTCCAAGAGACAGATTGGTATTACGACTTTTTCTAGCACTTCTCACAAATGCCTGAATCTCTTAAATATGCTTAGGTAAAATTTCATTTACTTAATATTGCGATTGTTTTTCATATTTTATTCAAATAAAGATTTCATATTTAAAACGAAATATTTCTTACTTAAAACAAGAAATGCATTCAAACTAATTTCGAAAGAAACCCGTGTTTCTAACAATTCTAAGAGATTTTACTTTAGAGATTAATAACAAAGATCAGCATTTAATGAATAAAATGACATTTAATCTTATTTAGTGTTTATATAGATATGATTTACATACTTTAAAACAGAAAATTTTCTGTTGACTTTCAACTTAGTTTTAGACAGAAATATAATTTGTTTTCGCTTAACTTTATCTAAGCGTTTGAATTTATAAATTTAACTTATTGTTATACATTATCATTTCAACAAGCTTTAATATATCTATTTGTTACTAATTTCAGTGAGAGTTGCCATTAAACAATAGCTTTCAATTATCAAAAATATAAAACTTATTAATCAATGTTTCTCAGAACCACTTTCATTTAATTATTAACTTAATTCAATGTGAGAGGGTTAACTAAAAGAATAATTTAATTTTGGCTTATTGTTTGTTAATCCTTGTTATAATTAACCACATTGATTATTCATTTTCAGATCGTAGTTAAGATTAATTACTCACAAAATATCTTTTAAAAGTGATGTTTAAAAAAATAAAGATATTGGTTCAGAAATATGTTCTTCCAATTCCTCTAAATTAATTTATTTTAGGCAGATCAATTTCTTTCATTCAATGAGTGATCCAATATTCTTTCCTAAAGATTTTATTTATTAAAACGTTCAAATTTTAACTGAAACAATTTTAATGTAAAAAGAAATAAACTTTCAAACCTTCTTTTGTTAGAAAAACTACTAAATATTTTAGTATATTTAATAGGATTGTAATAAATGATGAAAAAGTTATCTAAGAAATAATCTATTTTTTCTTTACAGTCTCCAAAAGCATTTTCTTAAAGTTTTAATGATAGATGCAAATTTTTCACATAAACAACATTAT
Source organism: Latrodectus geometricus (assembly GCA_026290005.1). Classification (NCBI taxonomy): domain Eukaryota; kingdom Metazoa; phylum Arthropoda; class Arachnida; order Araneae; family Theridiidae; genus Latrodectus; species Latrodectus geometricus. The sequence goes on from JAPDSC010026891.1 coordinate 489,355, forward strand.
TTCATATTTTAGACCTGCACGGTATGCACATTTAGAATTTTCTAACACAAAATTTTTAATATTTTTTCTAAAACTTTCTAAAGACATGCATTTTAACATTATTAATTTTTTCTTTTACAACTGTACTATTTCTCAGTAATTTCATTTGAATTACTTTTTAAATGGAACTTAAAATTTAATGTCACTTTTATCCTTCTAAGACAAGCGATGCTTTTCAATTAGAAAATGCTTTTTTTCATTGGATATAAAATGAAAGGAAAAATTATATTTAAACTAAAATTGTTTTTATCTTCAAAAAATATGATTCACTGAAATGCATACGAAAAAAATAAGAACCACATATCCCAAAAATAGGACTTTTAAATTAGACATTAAAAACAGTTTAAAAAAATCATATAGTAAAACTTACTTTTATAAACAAAATTCTTTCACCAGTAAATCGGCTCAAAATACTTCAATGGGAAAGAAAGGATATTTGTGATTCAGCCTGATTCCACCAATGCGAATGTGATGTCCATTTTAAGTGAAATACTTAGTCATATTATTTATCACTACCTATTCTTACAGATGAAATTTCTCTATCACTTTGCATCTTTGTGAGTAGTGTTGTCTTCTTCGGCATTACCAATTGAACCTATTGCCTGCGTTACCTAGGTAATAGAGATCGATTAAAGCTGTGTTTCGATGATCGGTGTCTGTTAGAAGTTACCACTACTTTAAGAGTCAACAATACGCTTTTAAAGGTAAACAATGCACTTTTTTCTTCGTTTCTCTTTGATCAACTGTTGATTCAACATGGAAAAACTACGTTTCTATTCACGCCGTAATCGATTCTAGATACAATCGAAACAGAAGAACAATGCTTTTCAAACTTAGAGAGGACTACTCGAGAAATTAAGAAATTCAATAGTAAAGAGTGCAGTCAGTTGTTTCGAGTGCAATGCGTTTTAATGGAATCGAAGATAATAAGGCTGTAAATTAAAACCCTTCTTATAAACTTTCCATGATATCAGTATTTTAGAAACAGAAAATAGATTTTCCTTAGTTTATTGTTAATTTTTTGTTTGAATGGATTGTTAAGTAAAAAAATATATAAATTAAGAGGAAAATAATTAATAAGAAACAATTGGAAACATTACCCTCCTAATTGTAATTTTACATTTCCTATAAGATTTAATTATCCATGGGATACTTAATGAAATAGCATCTTAGTAAACCAATTAATCTGATAGCTAACAATTCTAACCACTTCTTCAGATTAATAGCGGCTTTTATTTTTAGAAAAATAATTTTCATCGAGATTATATAGGACTTGATTGGAAATAAAAAAGCTATGGATTTTTATTAATATTTTTACATGATTTAATTCATTAGTATGAATATTAAATTAATAAAATATATACTGTACAAAAGAAATTTTCCTATATACAGTTAATTTTTGATTGAGGTAATCAGATTTTAACAAATATTTTCAAGATTTTACGAAGAAATCTCCAATTTCAAAATACATCAAACATTTGTAAATACGCATAAAATAATTTGTAAAGTTGCATAAAATAATCTTCCATTATTTTTTACATATTATTCTTCTGCTGACTAATTTATTCTTCTTTATGTATTATGAATTTGTGCTATTCAATTTTTCAAAATAATTTCAAGTAAAAGTAGTGATAGTGTGTGAATATAAAATGTAAAAAATTAGATTTGTGTTACCTAAATCTATTGACTTGTGATTAAATTCAGGAAAATTGGGAATTAACAGAAAAAACTGATTGAAAATTTCGGTTTCATTAAATAACTTTTTTTCCGGCAAATTCTGGAAAATTCGCTTCTGTATAAATTATATTAGTTGTAAATTGATTAACAGATATTTGTGATTAATTTTACTGAATTTTATTTGATGCTGAGAATTTGCTTGAAACAAAACTGTAAAATTCATTGATACAAATTTTAGAGACATGAATCAATAATCAATTTAAACGTTATATTGAAATATTTTGAAAAATAAGTAAGACCAGAAAAGGAAATTTGTGATATATATGCTTTACATTATTAGTAATTTTGAGTTAAATTTGTACTTGTTCATTTTTGTTTCGGAATATTTCTTATTAAAATATAATTTTTGCAAGTTTGTCAATAGATAATGTATGAATTCCAATTTCTAAATTAGTACCAATTTGTTTCAACCCATGAATTATACAATGAAACAATCAGAGAAAAAACTATTAAACTTCCCTTCAAAAGTTTATTTACAACTTTAGTCTTACATACAGATATATAAAAAACGCATTTGGAAAAGAATAATATTTAAAATTGGATACATGTGGTGTATGAGGTACCTTATTACTTGTCATATCAGTTTATGCCTATTTGTATTTCTAACATTTGATTTTACAGTTAACACAAAAATATAAAGGACGAAATAACGCCTATTAATTTCTTTGTTTGATTCTTGTTATGGAAAACTGTTTATATAGAAAAAATTTGAAAGCAATGTATAGTATTGTTACAGCTCTCAGTTACCTTTTTCTCCCAATTAAATGAACATCAATTTAATTCATCATATTTCACCTTTAAACTGCAATACTTCTAGTTTAAAATAATCCAGGTATCTAAACTATGATAATCTCTTCGTACGGAAGTGTACATACCGATTTACAAAAAATAATTATATATGTAGGAATTAAAAATTCATTTATTTAAATGTAAGCTCCTATATTTTTTCCCGGAAACACTTAATTACACAACAATAAAATAAAATAAAAACATTAGCCAATTAAATTATTTACATTTTCTTGTAACTTTTCCAATCTTTAAGAAAAATATTTTTACAAACAACTGAATAACATTTAATCTAGAGTATTTGAAATTTTAGTAGATTTCTTTCTCTAAAATTGAGATTAATTGAATTACTCAGCTTATTTATACAGTAAAATAAATTTCGAAATCTCGAAATTAAATACGAAAGAAAAATGTCGATTGTTCAATATAATTTTTATTTATTCTTAAAATTAAGAGAATTTATTAAGATTCAATTTTTACAATTATAATTTAACAAATTTATACTTTAGGAGAATTAGTTGACAGCATAAAATATCGGTTAATTTTCTCCCTTAAGGCGTATTTCTGTGTGTAACTGATTATGTGATTTTGATAATAATGCATTTTCAATTCATTGATGTTAAAAAAAATTTGAAAATGATGAACATTTGCTTGCAAATTGAATGTCTATCCAAATTAATATTTTCCCCTCAGTATTCAATGCTTAGTGAAATTTTGTTCATGGATTAAATACTATTTTCAATTTATGTAAATTTGGGAATTTATTCCATGTTGAGATAAGTATTAAAGTTAGAAAAGGATTAATTCAAGGATTAATCGAATAATAATAATTTTTACTGTGTTGGCCACAATGGCAATTAACTGAATTATTACTTCAAGCGAAAACATTTTATTTTCGAATGTTTCATAAATAATTAATGTTTTGGTTCTGAGTTAATAATTCATGAAAGAAAATTAAAGATTTCTATCAATAATCCTATACTCTAATTTATGTTTTAGTGCTTATATATTATTTTAAGAAATATTTCATTATTAAAAAAACCTGGAAAAATGAGAAACGCTAATTAAAATGTTAATTATTTACTGTAGTAAGCAATCTATTAGAAAAATAGCTTTCATTTCTAATATTATATTTGAAATATAAATACTAGATATTTTTCAAATTGTTTATTTCTATTTATAATTTATACAAGTAAATTCCTGCAATTTTATTTCAAAGCAAATTTTTATCAAATAATTTAAAGATAAGGTATAAAAATATCCGATTTAATTTGACATATTTTTTTAAGGGTTATCACCTTTAAAATAATATTGAACTCCTTAAAAAGCTAAAAGGATTAGCATAAAAATAAATTTTATTTATAATATGAATATATATATATATAATCATTCATTAGAATAAACTTTTTAAGAGAGACAATAAATGATTTTAAATTTAAAATCTGATTGAAAAAAAGCATTTGAAAACTGATCCATTAATAAAGTAACTTAGCAATTAACAGTGTGGTTATGATATACATCAAGGATGTAATAAAAATATACTATAAATGTAATAGTTTACACTTCGTTTAAATTTTTAAAAGGATGGAATGGAGGAATGGTTGTAGAATTATTTGCCCATTGTGAAAATTACTTTTTTAAAACTTCACAAGTAATAATGTCAGAATTAATTCAATATTAAATTTAATTAGTTTTTTTTTCAATTTTTTTTATTTCCAATGATTAGTAATGAGAAATGGAATAAGTAGATTATCGGTTGTTACTTGTATATATATATATATATATATATATATATATATATATATATATATATATGATTGTCATTTTAACAAGTCATAGCAGTTTTAACTTCAGAGTAACATTTCACTTTATTCAATAAATTTGACATATTTTGATAGATTTGTGGTATTAAACAATGTGAAAGGGTGAAATGACTCTAGAACTAAGTAATTTTCTTTTTCTTAAAATTTATTTGAGAATAAAACCTATGCTTGTGTAAAATGAAATAATTATTTTACTTGTATTTAACACATAGATGAATTTCTAATTTATAATGTGGTGTTATAAAATTATAATTTTGAATGAGGCAGAAATTTTTATTAATGTTTTAAGTATTACTTTATTTATTTGAAGTTATTTATTGGAAATTATACTTCAGCAATTAAAATAGGAAAATATAACAAATGAAACGCAGGAAATACTTAGAATGTCTCATCAGTTTTATTATTTTTCGTAGATTTGCATTATTGTATAATTGTAATAATAATATTTTATTATCCTTATATTGTAATTATTATAAATGTCAGACACAGCACAATTGATTATAATCAGATACAGTTGTTTCAGTTTTTAAAATCCTTACTTTTATTTATTGGAATTTCTGTGAAATATATTTTTTATTTTAAATGTATAATTTTACAATATAATTGGGTGGGGGGGACATATGATTATTTTAGATAAAACACAGTTAAACAATACGAAATTCTTGTAAGACTTTTCCAGACATCAACCGTCTACTATTTTCTGCCATACATTTGGTGTTGATGACCTTGAACACAATTCGGAAATTCTTGGCAAGACATGATATTTTCCAAACATTAACTTGGTAGGCATTCTAATTCAGTATTTTTCTTTTTATTAAAGTAAAATAACTATTTCAAGAACTAATAAATGGAAAATTGAATGAAATGGAATAAAGGCTATTATCCTTTTCTGGAACATATTTGTAGTGTTTCTGCTTAAATGGAACTATACTACACTAACTTTGCATTTGAACTAATGATAATAAGTTATAATACATTAAATTAATTTTAAACAAATTTTAGAGTGAAGGAGTTATGAAATTGCTTTACTTTCTCTAAATTACAGTGAGATTGAAACCAATAACCTGTTTTCTTTTAAATTAGATCAAACATTCAGATTAGGACCCGTGGTAACTCAGTCGGGAAAGCAATGTTCTAGCGACCCAGAGGAAGTGAATTTGATCTTGGGTCCACCGTGTTCCCTAATAGCGACTGGGTTACATTAAATGTGTTGAAGTCGCAAAATCTCCTAAATTCCCAATCCAAATTAATACCTCTGGAGGTGGCATACCGAGGTCTAGGGACTTCTACTTCGTCTCTGCTTCAAAAAAAAAAAGATTACAATAGATGGCAAATAAAAGATTACAATAGATGGCAGCACTACAAACACCAATGACTTGTAGTGCTACTATCTATTGTAATCTGAACGAAAAGAGAAAATGAACTCAGAAAATGAGAAATGACATGACAGGTGACATGAAAAAGCTTCTAGTTCTGTCATCTGAACGAGGAAGAAAGGAATTCTTCAGACTTGACAAGGAGATAAACTTTCTGTCAGGCGTAGCAATGTCAGGATTGAACTCGACAAGATTTGAGGTTGGTACAAAATAAATAGTAGTAGAGATACCTTTGTCCCCAAATATCTAAATCTTCTAAGACAAAAATTTAGATTAATTTGTGTTAATTTCTTTTTAATTTAGAGTACTATTTTCAATTTAGAATGAATTAAGTTTCTCTGATTAATAGAGAGAGATCACATATAAAGCTGTTATGGCTCTTCTATATAAATTTATGCTAGATTAAGCATTATAATGAAATAAATTTGAATATTTATTAATTACTGGAGATACCTATATAGGTTACTAAAATTTATTATTTCTATTAAAATTTCTGCGAGGCTGGGTTTTGAAAGTTATCAAAGTAAGTCTTCAATAGCACAAAATATATAAAAATATAAGAGTTTTTGTTCTTTATTTGAATAGGTGTTGAGAAAATTATTGTGGTTATATGAAAACGCTATTTTTGGAGACCTAATTAAAAAAAAGAAAAAAAAGATGCCTCCTTATTATTAGAATTATAAGGAAAAAATCAATGTTCTAGAAGATTGGAAAACAAATTGATTTTGAGAACAAATGAATTTTTCTGAATGAAAACTTCAAAAGAAATCCTAAAATGCTTACACAATAAATGGTATTTATATCAGTTACTTAATCTTCAAGCAAAATATATAACACAGGCATATATCAAGTGGTATTGTTAACAAATTGTTTGTGGACTGTCATTTTACCATTCATAGAGATTATTTCTTTTGAACTTATTTTGGCCCGTTTCTTTACCCAGTAAATTTAAGAAAACATTATTTTAACATACCAAAATAAATAACACAAAAAAACATGTGATTTGTATAATTTAGGCCGCAAACAATTTATCAGCAATACTACTTGTGTTGCTGATATGCTAAACATGATTTACACAAGTCTTATTAACAATTTGGCATCTAAACAGCCACTGTAAAGGGCGTTGGTTTTTATTTCAGGTTTTCTTTTCTTATTTTTTATTTTAAAAAAAAATAATTTCCGTTTTTTTCTACTTTTGTTATAAAATGTACCAAATAATTAGACCCACAAAGAAAATAGCTCTTGAAAAGAAGTTTTATTCTAAATGACTTATAGATTTCTTTTAATTCTCTGAAACATAAAACGATTATCTAAATGTTTTTCCAGTAATTTCATGTTTTCCTTAATATCCAAGATATTAAATTGATTCGATGAAATTAATTTCAAATTAATCTCTAATGAATCGATTAAATGTTTGGAAACTAAACAACCAAATAAAATAACTCCTGATTGAGAAATTGATTTTTCTGGAGGTTTTTGAAATATTAAAATTTATATTCAATTTAACTATTAAGCACAAACTTTTCAGATTACTTATTCAGCGTAAAAAAAGGAGAAAATCGATATTTGTTGAAGATAAGTGTTTATTTTTAAGATTCTATCTCAATATATATTAATTAAAATAATTATCTAGCTTATGAAATGTTGAATATTTATCAAAATTCTATATTTTAATATTGCATTGAACAGGTTCAAAAATATTTCTCATATCAAGAAATGTGCTTTCTCATAATATTCATGAAATTAAAATTTAAGGTGCATTAAAATCTATATCAACAGTCAGTTTAAGTACAAACAGCTTAAAACATTAATTTTGATTATAAAACAATAGATATTCAATTATTGATTAAATAATCGATTCAAGTTAAAGTTGAATTGATTATTTAATCAATAATTTTGATTATAAGAATTGATTATTTAATCAAGTTAAGAAAATCCATTTTTCAAATTAGTGAAACATCAAAAATTGTATTCAGAAACATCCATGAAGTTCAATTAAAATCAAGAACGAGCTAATCAAAATTGTTATATATGCCTTATGAAATGTTGACCATTCATTCTGCTCTAAGACTTATCTTTGAATATAAAGCTTATGCTTGAAGAAGAAAATTATCCATATTCGAACTAATGAAACGGAATCATTTGCTTTTTAATTAATGCATTGATTTCAAATGCATAATTAATGTGAATTGTGAGTGCAAATAACCCAACCTCTGACCATTTAGCTGAAAAGGGGGCGTCAGTAAGATGTTCATGGATGAGAGATGAAAAGTAGACAGGGTCTGATGAGAAAAAAGCCCTAGTCTTAGAACATCACGCATCTGGAACCTTACAGGACTCAACTCATTGAAGCACGTTCAAATACTGGAATCTTTGTCACGTCACTTACATTAATATAACGTCAACTTACAATTTTCAAGGATTCACTATTGTTTCCATTTTTTAATTCTTAGTTTTGTTTTATGTATAATTGTTGACAAAGGAAGCAAATAATTTTATTTTGATCCAAAAATTAGTGTGTAACGGTAATTTACCTAAATTAGCAATCTTCAAAATAAATTACTACCTTTTGTATCAACTATATATAAAAATAATTTCAATCAACTTCTATACAGTAAGATAAACTAAGATTTCTTTATTTTTCAGTTATTTTAATTAATTATATTAGATTCGTAAACATTTATTTACATGCATGAAATAAAATAATTACTGGACAATGAAAGAGCTGTGTAATAATCTTAACGTTCTCAGATTTTTCTGGCTTTGTATAAACGAACATGATAAAAATTTGTAGTTAATAAAATGAAAATTTTTTAAAGAATTATGAGCTCATAAGAATAGAATCTCATACGTTAAAACTATTATTAAAACATTGGAAAATTTATCCTTAGTCTTCTATGGTCTTCGAAGTACTTTACTTAATTTAAGTACAAAATGTTCTCTTGATTGTACCCTCACTTTCATTATTTATATTAAAAACCCCCCCAAAATGATATTCTTGAATTTCATCACTCCTCTTACAACAGTAGAAAGCTGTGATGACATACAATATTTTCTCCTTGTCCAGGAGAGCTTTAAAATAATTTTTTGAAGTACTAAAGAATCATTTCTCAATATATTTCATTATTGTCTCTCTTAGAAGAGTCACTTAAAGTGATATTTTACTTGCAATTTCTATTTTCTTTTTCCAGTTTTTATATTTCTACTCTTAGGAATAATCTGGTGTTTTAGTCTGCTGGATTGGTTTTATTCTATGAAACTTTTTTCACAAAGCTTTCTACGTATTCTTCTGAGAGCATTATGTTCACGAGGAAAATATCTGTATCAATTTCAAACAGAAAGTTTTGCACTTCTGATTTTCAAGAATTCTTAGTAAGATTAAATAGATGCATTTTTTAAAACTTACGACACATTAAATTTTTAATCAAGATACCAAAAGCTACAGAAAATGTCAAACATTCATCAATTGTTTCAAACAAATTCTGATAACACAAAGTAATTAAATCAATTTCTACGCTGTGATCAAAAATACAGGTATTTTGAATCAATGTTTGGATTCTAGTTAAGGCATTTAATTTATTTATACTTCTCTAGAAACTCATGTATTTTTTATCTGAAAACAATTTGTTTGTGCTCTGCTAATAAATTCTTAATTTCAATTTGCAAAACTTTTGGATGATAGCGACAGAATTTATGGTATGATCACCTTTAAAGTTTGAACATTTAAGTGTACATTTGTTATGCAACTTTCAATTATGTGAGTGTCAGCACATTTTCCACAGTTTGATTTACGGAGACGGGAACATTTAAAGCGAAAATTTTAATCATCTACAACACACACTGAACTTTTCTTTTCTTCCTTACAGTAAGATACAATTCTTAAATTTATAATGGGTGTACAACTAAGAAAATTTTAAAAGATTTATTTCTTACAAAATTTTATAAAAAAGAAATTTTGTTTTAAATAATTTTCCTTTTTCTCTTCCTTGTAAATTGAACTATTTAATATTCTAAAAAAGTGTTCTTTCAATTCAACATAGGTATTTTAAAGTTTTTTGTTCTTTAATTTTTCAAATGACATACAGTTCAAGTCTGCATCAATACCGCTTTTTAGTATTATATATATTCGCTAAATATTTATTTTTCTTCTTAAAAATTGAATTCCCTTACTTTGTGCTGAGAATATCATTTTTCATTAATATTTGAAAATTAATTTAGTTCTATTTCAGATACGTTAAGGCATTGTAATTTTAAAACTGAATATTTATTTATCTCGATTTTCAATCATTTTTATAAAATTGTCAGGCAGTGTTAGAAATGTTACACCATTAGAAACTGTAGTAAAATCATCATTTTTACTGTAGTGCGAATGGCTAATGATCCAACGCAGCTTCACTGTGTCATTTTGACTTATGTATTTCTTTGAAATGTTTCTATCTTGTAAGTCGGGCTTGAGTTACCTTTACAATTGGAGTGTTTCATTCATTTCATATTCTTGAGCAGAAGAACCCTTATTATGATTCACATACAGAAATGTGAATTCAATATTTCATGAATCCAGCCTAGGGAAAGGATATTGTAGTGCTTTTCAGCTGCTGACCTCACTCGAGTTCTCCTTCGCAGGCAAAAAGGAACTCGCAAACACAAAGGAAAAACTTCCGCAATTATTTTTTCCAGAATACTAATCCATATCTCATCTTCATATTTGTAAGTTGACAAGAGTTAAGTTTTCTAGAGTGTTATCCCAATAAAAGTCATGAATTTACAAAAGTACCTTGGTACATTGAATACATAATACCATTAACAAAAGAATCATATTCTGGAGTTCGATGGTTGATCTTAGAAATATTATTCAAGCATTGGCCTTAATCTTCTTTACATTAAAAAGTTAATTAGTGCAAAATAGTAGAATTACAAATTATATATATATGCCAGGACTATTAACAAAGTTAATTTCAATCTTATATCTCCTTAAAAATAATGAATACATATTAAACTGGTAATTTTTTAATCCTCTTACAAACATATTTTGTTCTTAAATTTGATCTCAAAAATGTATACTAGCGCACACAGTTCAACATTCGCCTTTTCTATCTTCAACATCTCACCAAGACTTAACTTTATTATCATTGCAACTGTGGGCACCCAAATGGCAGCAAAAATTGCCTTCCTTTCACAAAGTCTCTTATCACAAGGGAGAAAAATCTCAAAAAATGGGCATGAATTTAAAAATAATTCGGGTTTTCCTTTGTATTTTTGTTTTATTCAAGAAAAAAGCTGTATGGTTAAGTCTTTAGGATCTGTGGCGGCTTAAAGACAGGAAGTCATCTCAACTTAAAATATAACATTAGAGCGTCAAATCAATATTATTCTTAATAATAAAGTACTTATAAAAATATTTTTATAATCTGTAAATATTTTATCTTTCTGTGAAGAATTTATTTCAATTGCTTATTATTATTTCTTTTTCAGAGAAATTCTCTTTACAAGTTACATTGTAAATAATAGATAGAAGCTTCCATGCAAAATCTACCTAATGTAATGTATAAATCCCAATATGAATTTCTGTTAACTCACTGAAACAATTTGTATTACCTTGACTCAAGGGCTCTGGTGGCAAAAGGAGATGGAAAATAATGAATACAAATCCCAAAACGTATTTTCTCAAAAAATTGTTTTCGATTAAGAAAATGGATTTTCTTATAATTCCAATACAATATATTTTATTTTAGTTTTCTTATATTCAGTCAAAATTATCCCTAGCTTTTTTATGTCACTGTGAGAATTTTGATTAAGTTTTCCATGTTTCTAAATATAGCATTTTGATTTAATTTCGAAGCTATTTCTTTCTTTTCCATGAAGAGTTTTTCTTTATTTGCTTACTGAGAATCAAAAAGTCGGCGTATATTTTTTGAAACTCACAGTTCGACCAGAAATAACTTTTTCTTTTTTATTGACCTATTTTGTTCTTTAAAAAAATAAACATAGAAATATTGATCAAGAAGTCAATTATCAAGTCAGTTGGTGCTCTTAGCTATGGCTAGTATTTTACATTATATATTTCTTAATATTTATATTTTCATACAAAACTCTTATCAGAATATCTGCTTCAAAATATGCATTAAATCATTGAAATATATCATTATTTGACTTTATTCATGCATGCAATGGTGATTGCTTACATTTGTTTATCTCTCAAGAGTCATTTTTTTTGCTCACCGGAGTAATTAGACCGTTTATCCGAACTACTGCAAACACGAAGAAATCAAACTTTTGAACTGAAGGTCTTAAAAATTTATACCATATTCTTTGCATTCGTTTAACTCACTTGTATTAAAAAAAAGTTTTCATTGTAATTTACAAAATAAATATATTTGACTTTTACTATACTCACCAAGTATTGAAAACTTTTATCCAGTTTGAAATAACTTTAAACTTTCAAGAAATTTCAACCGAATAAAATAAGCTAATAAATTAAATTATTATTTAACTGCCGCCCAACCTGTCAAGTGGTTAGCGTACCTGATTACAGATGGGTGGGACCTGGGTTCGAATCCTGGCTCGGGCATGGATGTACTTTCTTTCTTGTCTTTGTCCTTTCTATGTGTGTGAATGGCTGCCTACCCTATAAACGGGTACGTATGGCATGTGTGTACTGAGGAAGTCGGATTCCACACCAAATATGGTTCAGTTGGAAAAGTGGAGCAGCGTACCCCATATTGCCAGCCTGGCTGGCACACGACAACAACATTATTTAACTAAGTTATTAAATAAACTAAGAGAGAGATATAAAAAGCTTTAGAGATTTACGAAGATGATGCTTACTTGAAAAATCTGCATAAATATACAGGATTAGCATAAATGCTTCATTCGTTTTGAACAGACTATGTTGCTAAAAATATAGCCTTCTTAATCTATTCTTTCAAAAAAAACCTTTACAAAAATAATACTTTTCAAAACGAAATCTAAAATAAAATTTCTTAATTCACATATTTATTTTAAATCATTTAAAAAAAATGAGTCGAAATAAAATGCCTTTTAAAACGAAAACAGTGATACAGGTAAAAAATTTGATTACTTTTATTCTTGGACTAAACTAAAATATTTTGCTGGCATATTGGCTTTCGTAGTTGCTTAAAATCAAGATTCACTTGCATTTTCTGTTTAGATTGCTCATGTATGAAGTCATTCACTTATCTCTGAAATTTTCCCTTAAAAATATGCAAAAATTGTTTGTACACCACAGTAACGCCATCTCATGAATTTCTGTTGAAACAAATTCGAAATTTTATTATGTAAAATTGCTTTAAATGACATTTGTTTTTTATGTCTAATGAATATAAGTAATTAATTATAGTTGATATCTTCTGAAAATGATAATAATATCAACATTTTATGGAAAAAATCAAACGAGAATTGGTTTGAAACATTGCAGTCTAGAAGGATGTCAGCACGGTATTTTTATTAAAACTTTCTGAATTTTAGAATTAATTTGAATGAGATATTTTTTCGTAAATACTACGAAAATATTACGTTATGTATTATTTTTGAAGAAACAAAGAAAATCAAGAAAATTTTCACGTAAAAATATTCGTTTTACATAATATAAAAGAAAGTAATAAGTAGTATAAAACAATTCATGAAAAATTAAGAGAATATTTTGTAATCTGAAAGAACTAATCATCCTTAATTTTTGTGTAAAATACGTATACATATTTAAAAATAAGCAAACATATTTAAGTGAGCTCTGAATCATATTTATACAGTACCTAAATCCCCAATTATCATAAAGAGTACTTGAAAAATATTTTTTTGAATTAAAAAAATATTTATGAAGAATCCAATATTTCTACTTTGATACAGTATGTTGAAATACATATCTAAAGTAAGATTTCTGTTAATAATTTCAATAACAATATTGATAATAATTTTTAAATTTCAGGTTAATATTTTCTCAATTTAAGTAGTATTAAAAACAACTCGGTAGTCAGAGATACGGTTGGTAATCGATTCAGGGTTACTATAATGAAGACTACTTCGAACACAAGTATGAGTCAGATAATATTTAGTATTTTATCCATTAAAAATAACTAAAATAAGAAAGATGCCAATAATTGTTAGTTGTGTTGATTCTTAAAAATGGGTCAAACACAATGAACTGGTTTTCAAGCATACTTCAGTAACAATATTAATCAAATAAATATAATTATTCCATGGCATCTGTTAAGACTTTATATCATTCAGAATACCAGACAAAACCTTGAAATTATCTATAAATTTAATAAAATAAATACTGGTTTGTTGTGGACCTACACATATTTATTTCTATATACTATTCACTATATGATTTTGTTAGTTACCTTGACATTAGCCATTTGTCTAATTGGTGAATGACGCTTCATTTATTTACTTTTGGTTATTTCCCACTTTGTATCTATGGTTATCTATGATAAATTATACTATCTGTGCTTAGAAATCTTTGTAGTGAAATAGAATGGTTTGACAAGTGATAAATCTACGTGATATTACACAGCAAATTCCTCATTGTTCTGAACACAGAACATTTTCTTTCGCGTGTAGGAATCAAAATAATTAAAGAGTGTCTGTGTTTTTTAAATAATATCTTCTCCAGAGTTAAAAGTATTTCATAACAAGGTAAACCCTACGTTATGAAATACCTTTCATAAAGAGACACCATGTATATTTTTATATTGACTTTCCAATGAGATGAATAATCAAAGTTAGAGATTTTTTAAGAGGAAAGCAATCTTGTATATTTATTTCCTTTAGTCCCGATAATTTCTTAGAAACTTCATAAAAGAGGACCAAATGTCTATATGCAGTCTATCCATTTCATGAAGTCAAATTGAGTTAAGGTACAAAAATAAAAGATTTTAATATTGTAAAATAAATTGAGGCTTCCTAAAAGAGAAATTCACTTGATGAATGCTACTATATTGTACATTTCAGGTAAAATTAATGAGTTCCACTTTTTTATTTATTTCTGATTATATTTATTGAAATTTCCATCACAATATATTTATTAATGAATATTTGTGTTCTTAAAGTTCTAAAATTACACAAATTCTAATTGATGACATATTAATCGAAAATAGGCAAACCGATTCAATTCCAAATTTCATTTTCCAAAATTATTTCATGAAACAATACATATAATTAAACAAATTAAAAATTACTGAGAGAAAATGAAAATTCTCTGGGAAACATTAATTTTTATGTTAAAAAAAGTACTAAAAATGCACTCTTAATCAAATTTTAAATATTAAACTCAAAAATTTTTTAAATTTAACAATATTTAGTGATAAAATCACACTTATTCTTTTTTTACTATATGTATGTTGAATGAGCAACATCTAAGCATGTTAGATGAATTACACATAAGTAATTAATTATATGAATATTAGCAAACTTTAAGCAAAAAATTAATAATTATATACAAAATTTGTCAGCTTTTAGTAATGAGGATCAATTTCTTTCATTGAGAAAATGTCTCGTATCATTAAATTTAATTTTGGAAATTTGTTTCATGTTATCTAAAACTATAGAAAAACTGTTTGTTTATTGAAACTAAAAAATATATTTAAGTTTATTTTATAAAAAAGCTAAGAATTTGGGAAACATTATTTTCTTGCAGTATCAATATTCTCAAAAAATATTTGACATGGTATTAAATAATTAAACAAATACTTCTATTGAGATAATTAAAGTAAGCATCTATAGCAATAAATGTAACTTCGGAATGAAGTTAGAAAACTTCATTCGGAAGTTCATGTTCATGAGATTAAATATTGGAAAAAAGGGAAGTAATTATCACACGGTTTTCATTAACGGAGTGTTGTGCTCTCTAGAAGCGACAAGAATTGAAGTCATTTGAAAGTGGTATTCAATACATCCATACATCACATTTAAAATCTGTAGAACTAACATTTAGAAATGTTAAAATTTGACTACGGAAAAGTTACTACAGAAACCGAAAAATGCTATCTACTGTTAAAAACGTTTTAAGACAGAATTAAAACAATTTTACTCATTTAAAAATGAAGTTTTTTCTCAGCAGGGCAAAGAATGACAAGCCAAATAACTTGTAATAAACATCTTTTGGAAGTTTCTATGAACGTAAACTCGTGATATGTATTACACTGACATCAAAGCTTTGTGTCATGAGAAATTGGGCTACTGAACACCGAGATTTAAGTTTAATTGATTGTAGTTACGTGCTGTTTAACAATTGATCAATTCAAAATGTGATACTCAATGCTTTTTAAAATGAAAGATCACAGACACTATAAACCAATGTATGACACAGGATACACAGAGCAATGGAGTAGCCTGCTTTCCTAACCTAAATTATAAAGACATTTTTTCAGATATACTCTGATGGCGAATTATTAGTAAACTAATCCATTAATTTAAGGAGAGGGGGGACAGAAAATATAGTTAGGGTTTCCTTAAATTTCATCGTTAACCTCACTGCATTCATGAAAATAGATGTAGAACAGTCTACAGATTTGAAGTTGGCCACAAATCATATCGAAAACCTTTTCTCTATGTTTGAATATTTTATTATTACTTATACATGAGTAAATCGTGCTCTGAAACAATTTTCTTGTCATTTCAGAGAATATGAGGTCTCATAAAAATGTTTTGGCATTTCTAATTTATGTATGCATATTTTCCATTTTATCCAAGTTACGGACATCGTCCATTTTATCAATTTATGGACGTAAAAAGATTCTAAAAAGCGTCATCAAAATATTCCAACAAACAATTGTTGTCTTGCAAATGACTTCATCTCTTTACCCAGATGTCGTGATGTCCTGTGATTCATAAGGACCATGTAAATAATATATATAGTATCTCAATAGATGCAAGTAGTAATAATGCGAAAGGATAAAAAGCAATTTTAGTAGTCTACAAGTCACTCTTTCGAAGTCAGAAACGTCGGTAAGCGTTTTTCTTCCTACGCGAGTTATCACAAAAACTTTCATCCAAGTAATATTGTTCAAATGCAATTTTAGTATGGAAAAGACAGATGTACATTTTTTTTTCATTTTAACATATTATAGGTATTTTTACCACCCAAGATTATAAACTGTTCAAAACAATTAAAGGATATTGTGAGTCTTTTATACAACAACAATATAAGCTCTTTTTTTGCATAAAATGGAAAAAAGTCCCAAATTCAAACTTTTCTCTTTTCAAACTTCGGCGTATACAAATTTTGAATTTGATCGAAGACGACACTTTAGCGACAGTGAATTATATTTGGCTTTCAACTTAATGTAAAACAAAGTGAAAAGGGATGATAGACATTCAGTAAACGTGTTATTTGATACGTGCGATGCTTCAACAAAGTCATTTTACTAAATCAGAAGGTTGGAGATTTGTTCACCGGTTAGAGAGGGATCAAACACAATTCGAAATAACGAAAGCCATTGAAGTTTCATAAAGTGTGATTTCCAGGATCTGCAACCACTTTCTAGAGACTGGATAAAGCCGAAGATCAAGGCAAGGTCTTAGAAGTGCAACAACGCCCAATGAAGACCATTATTTAACTCTAATGACTTGGAAACCATGAAACATAAAAACCACTCTTCCTCAACACCTTCTTTCGGCTTTAGGTACGACAGTTTCAACACAAACTGTTCGACACTGCCTTCATGATGTAGGCCTGCATGCTTGCTGACCAATGATGTGTGTTACGGTAACAGCAAAGCACCGGTGGGAATGAACAACAGAGCATGTGAATTAAAAAAAAAACGAATGGTGCACAATTTTTTCTCAGGCGAGTCCCTTTTCTTTCTTCATTCTTATAATAATGATATCTGGAGGGAAAGTTGCATTTGAAACAATCCTTAATTCGTGTACAAAAGTGTCAAATTTGGAGGTGGGGAAGTATGATCGTCAGACCTATTATAGAATTTTACGCTGCAGAAATAGAAGATGTCTTAATTTTAATGAACGATAACACAGCAAGCCATATTCTGCTAACATGGTGAATAATTTCCTTTTGGAGGAAGGAATCATACAAATGGAATGACCAGCAGGATATAACGGATAAATAAGCAAATCCTATTGCACAAACAGCGTATATTTTTTATGGAAACTCGAGTTTCAAGTATCCAAATAATAGGGCAACTTCAAAAAGGGGAAAAAACAGTATGAATGCAATGTAGTATGAAAGATAATTGGGCAATAAAGTTAAATCAATGACATGAAAAACATATTTTTATGAAAACTCCAGTTCCTAACAAACAAACATTACACTTCACTATAAACCTAAATACTTGTATCAAATTTTTCAACACAATAATAAATTATAAAAATTATTACATACGACTGCAGTTTTAATCGAATGACATGTAAAAAAAAAAAAACTCACCTAATCATCACTTCATTAATTACAGAAGAATTAAAAAACGCAAATACAATTTATCATTTCTCGTATTTTTCACTCGCTAGATACAAATATTAAAATTAAAAATTTTCAGTTTGATACTATTTTTAAACAAAATATTACTTCAAAGACTTAAATTATAATCATAAATGGGAAAAAAAATAAAAACACAGCAAAGGATTCAAAAGTCGTTATAACTCTAAGCAAATTTCCCGCATACACACATCAGGTTATGTCACAAAATAGCAGGCTACGTTATAAAATCGCTAGAATTCATTTTGGCATAGTAATCTACTGATATGGTGCATTTGGCACCAGTACCGGCTTGAAAGAATTATCCTAATAATTTATGTAGTTCAATTACCAGACAGGATCTTTATGGATCATATAGTTTTTTCAATTCTGTTCATACAAGTCTGTCGTTTCATAAGTAATTTCACAATATTGCCGACAGATCAAAGAAAAATAACTTATTCTACAAATTTTCATAAAATTTTATCAGAAATTATATTTAATTCTTCTTATTAATTCTATTTATTAAACAATCATTAATTATTAGCATTATATTGAAAATTTTAAATAGAATTTAAAATAACATAATGGCTTAGTTAAAGGTGAAACCAAAATTGCTTTACAATACCCAGTTTTATAAGTTTAATCAATATCATTAGTAACATGTTTTTGAAAGAAAAAATAGTATAAAATGCTAAGTACGAGTTTTCCTGTCTTACATTTTTTACTACTTAATTAAAATGAAAATTTTTAGAGCTTTTTTATTTTATTTCACCCACTATGATGTTTACTATATAATTTTAAGCAGCTTTTAATACATACTCATATAAATGTATTATTTTTGTGTAAAACGACTATAGATTTATTCATAAAAATAGACTAAATTAAAAACTTTTATCTTTTTGGTTAATATAATTTGATTTTTTAATAAACTAAAGATTCTACTGGTTTACGAAAATATGATTATCATATGTTTTTGGTTAGGTTAGGTTAGATTACGACTGGCTGTTTTGGAGCTCTATGCTAAATATGCTTATAACTCACATTCAATAGATATAACTAAAAACAAATGCTTAGTTGATGTAAAAATGATGGATTGATCGTAGCTATTGATTGTTCAAGGTTTTGTCAAAGACAAAAGTCACTGGACTCATTTGGGATACTTGACAGACAAATAGCATAACACGATAATATAAGTCATATTAAAAACAATATGGGAAAGATTCTCCAATAAGAAGCAGGCGCAAAGTGACGTTATTATGACGTTTGACATATATTAGAATCTGATAATTCTTTTCATGAAGTAACAGAAAATTTTCGTTTCGGATTAATGGAAATCTCAAAAATCCAAAAGGAAGACAAAGCTTTAATTTCAAAAGATTTACAGAGATCATTTCTTGAAACATTATATGAAGGGTCGGTCAATTGCTTCCTTCCCACCACACAGATCTGTGAGAGACAGATGGAATCTGTAAAGAATAGAACTTGTGGGAAAGGTAGTATTCTTAAAAACGAGCACTAAGCAGAACACTCAGAGTTCGAAACAAGGGATGGGACGTAGTTACTGTTTTTTGTACCTGATTAGTAATCATTACAATTACTTTTAAAGTAACTAATATTTTACTGCTTACATTTTGTAATCGTTACAGTTTATGATGTGCTGCCATCTATTGGATTAAAAATTGATTACGATGTTTCTATAATTTTTATAAATATATTAAATTTAATTAATTAATAAAAAATAAGTAATGAAATTTATAATTTTTGTATAATTCCATAAAACTAATTTGTTATTTATTTTAGTTAAACTTAATTAAGTCATTATTATTTAAATATTAGCATTCACTTAAATGTTGATAAAAAGAACTATAAAAATATTTTTATTGATGCTACAATTTATTAATTGCAATTTTATGTCTTTTCTCATAATGCTTTAATTTCTTGTATAAGGCAGAGAAATATAATTTATTTCCTCATCAAAGTTTTCTTGTGAAATGTTTCGAACTTATAGATTTTCATAAACATCTTTTATTCAATATAAAATTTCATATTTCGTTATTTTTATTTGTTAAAAGTAAATTCTTAAATTACCCAATAGTAATTTTCTAAAATTTTCATTATTAATAAAAATATAAAATTTGATAAGAAAATAATTTCTATTTTTCAACCTAACAAGCTTTTGTTTGAATTTATTAAATTTTTATTAAAATTTTAGTTCTATAAATTAAAAATTTATAATTAAATAATAAATTGTTTGTGAAGAACTGTAATGTTTGAGGATAAATCAATTACAAATACATTATTTTTAAGTTTGCCTACAAAAAAAAGTAATTAATTTTAAAAGAATCAACTTTTTAAATTCATTAGATTTTTCTATTATTAAATATTAATGAAACAATCACAGTAATATTTTATTGATATTATGATAAATAGTAGTTCTTTTTTATAAAAAGATGCTTATATTTTTAGCTTGTAGATAAACCAGGTTTTTCTAAAATAAAAATTGCATTAATTTAAAGATCTTGTTTTAATTTTAAAAGTCTTAAGATATTAATAGAAAAGTAAAGTAGCTTTGCAATTAAAATTGTTTTAATAATGTTTGAGTAAATATGATCATTCAATATCAGGATAAGTTTTACAATTGCATAAGAATGCATTAAATACAAAAAAAAAAAAAAAAAAAAAAAATTTACAGTTATACGAAAAACAGTTTTAAAGTTATCTTTTATCAAAGACAGTTTTACCAAAAATCTAAATTTTATTATATGTGAAATAAAATGAGAAAATGTGTGAAATATTTAATACGAAATAGAAGAATAAAAATACATATTTTTTTTTACATTAAGCCATAATTTTAAAAAATATACATGAGAGTAACGCATGATTATTGCATGGCAAAAATGTAAAAGAATTTTTTTTCCAAATGTTTAAATTCTGCATATTTGTAGTAAAATATAGTGAAACTAAACAATGACAGAATAAAAAAAATGCATATATTTATATGGAATCATAATAAAAATAAAATAATACAAACGGATTTAATTTACACATTTTACTTTTAATTTAAGAAACCAGGAAACAAAAATAAAATGTATTTGTATTTAATACGGTTCAAATAAATAGGCTCATTCTACAATAAAATATTTTCATAACAAAAATTCATAATATGATATTTCATTTAACTAGTCAATGTAAATTACTTTAATACAAAATGAAATTATTTATTAAAGATTTATTAATTATTTAAAAATACAAAGCAATTTTCCTTGCAAAACTCTTAACTCCATAATTCTTTAGTGCAAAATATTGTTAAATAAAGCAATTTATGAATTGAAAATATGTTTACATATAACCATAGTAAAAAAATCTATTGTAATGTTAAACAAAAGTAACAACAAAAATTCATATAATATACAATCTTATTTCGCTTTAAGTAATTAAAATAAATTGATAGTTTATAAGAGAAAAGAAAAAGGATTTTAAATGAAAAATATCTCAATTTATTTTAATAGTGGTAAATATTTTTATAAGATGGAAAGTGAATTATTTATGGGGACAATTTTGATTCATTCTCAGAATAGCAATTTATGTAATTATATTACTGCTTAAATTTTAATAGCAAGAAAAGTTTTTGAAAAGAAAAAAAAAATTGAGGTTATATTTTTAAGTGAAGTTTAAAAATATAACTACATAATAAATTAAATTGAAATTAGTTAAAACTATTAATTACTTATTTATTTGTTTGTTAATAAATTATTTGTTAATGTAAAAAATTGAAGCTATATTATTAATGTAAAAAATATTATAAAATTATCTTTGAAACTGAAATATAATTAAGAAAATCTAATTCATTTTTTTTTTTGTTCAAGTTAAAAGAAGAATTTTGATGACAAAAACCACATTTTAAAAATTTAATTAAAAGTAAAGAAATTAAAATCTTAAAATTATAATTATAAAAACGTGATATATTTGACAAAAAATGATAATTACTAAATAAATGTTCCACGAACTTTCCTAACTCATTTATTTCATTAATGAATGAATGAATGAAATGCTTATTTCCTTCAAGCGCATCTCTTATTTTTATTTCTCGCAATTCGAATTTTTTATTGAAATTTATTAAATTATTATTATTTCTATTATAAAAATTTAGAACTTTACGTTAATAAATTATATTTTGTATAAATAATGTAATTTTTTATTATTAATAATTATATAAATTATTAATAAAAATATTAAAATAAATTTATTTTATTCATTAAGCTCCCCTCTCCTACTTAAAGCTATCCATAGAGCTAGGAGTAGTGAAGGGGGCATATCCTATCGAATGCATTAGGTCTGATTGAAGCCATTGTCGCCATCTTGATTAGAGCATCAAATGCTAGTAGGGAAGAACGTGTCGAGTGATTCATAAACTACGCATGCGCAATAATAGCACATGCACCAACATTTCGATAAGTATAGCAAAGAATAACTTCAAATAAATTAAAATAGATATTTTTTCATAAAGAAAACAATTTCTACAGAATATATTTTTTGTGTGAAATAAAATGTATAATTTGTAAATTTTTATAAGCTGAGAAGAAAGTTATGAAAATAATTTAATTACATAAATTTCTTTCAAGATTAGAAATTTTATTTTTGTCCTACATGTCATTCATCTATATAATTTAGAGCATTTAAAGAAAAAATGACTAAATAGAGGAAGGTTTTGAATGTAATAAATTACTAAATATAATTCTTTTACACACCTTTTCACTAAATGTTAATAATTTTAATTAAATCTCTTTTATGGAGTGAAATTAAAATAAACATAGTATGCTTCAATATTATTTTATTGAATACAAGACATATTTCTTGATTATTTATAAAAGGAGGTTAACATATTAGTGACTCTTAAAAATCATTGTTTTTGTATATAATTATAGAGTTCACATTATTTAAAGTATTTTTACAATAATGCTTAACACGGATAACAAAATAATACTTAATTACAGCTTTAATTAGTTAGATGTCATGATTATCCAGAGGATCATGATCAAATTTATGAAGTTTCAATTAGGGGAATATATTTTCAATATTCAAAGCAGATAAAACATCCAATTCACATTGAATGTTTATTTTTCTGACATTTTTCACAAACTGAGAAATAAGTTGTAAAAATTACTTAATAACTTACAATTAATTTGTCTAAATTTAGATAGAATAAAAATAATTTTTGTTATTAATCGATGTTAGAAATTTTATTTTTGTTATACATGTCAATCATCTATATAATTTAGTACCTTTAAAAAAGTGTGATTGTTAGTAGAGGAAGATTTTGAATGTAATAAACCTCCAAATGTAATTTTATTGCACACGCTTTTCACTAAATGTTAATAATTTTTAATTAAATTTCTTTTATAGAGTGAAATTAAAAATAAACATGGTATGCTTGAATATTATTTTATCAAATACAAAAAACCTATTGATTATTTATAAAAGGAAGCTAATATATTAAAGTATTTTTACAATGATGCTTAACACTTAACAAAATTATGCTTAATTACAATTTGATTAGTTGGATGACTTGAATATCCAAAGGATCATGACCAAATTGGTGAAGTTTCACAATTGAGGAAATATTTTTCAATATTCACTGCAGGTAAAACATCCAATTCACATTGAATGTTTATTTTTCGGACATTTTTTACAAGCTGAGAAATAAGTTATAAAAATCATTTAATTATATTAATTACTTCTAAGATTAGAAATTTTATTTTTGTCATACATGTCACTCATCTATTACATTTTAGCGCAATTTTAAGAAAATGTGAATGTAAGTAGAGGAAGATTTTGAATGTGTAATAAACCTCCAAATGTAACTTTTTTTACACAATCTTTTCACTAAATATTAATAATTTTTAATTAAATTTCTCTTATAGAGTGAAATTAAAAACAAACACAGTATGCTTCAATATTATTTTATTAAATACAAAAAAATCTCTTGATTATTTATAAAAGGAAGCTAGTATATTACTGACCTTTAAAAAGAATTGTTTTTGTATATAATTGCCTTATAGAGTTCATATTATTTAAAGTATTTTTACAATAATGCTTAATACGAATAACAAAATAATTCTTAATCACAGCTCTAATTAGTTGGATGACATGATTATCCAGAGTATCATGATCAAATTGATGTAATTTCAATTGAGAATATATATTTTCAATATTTAACGCAGATAAAGCATCCAATTCACATTGAATGTTTATTTTTCTGACATTTTTAAATTTTGAAAATAAGTGTAACATCACATTTTTTCTAAATACAGATTCACACACTTTACAAATCTTGTAAACATCAGCTGATGGATATATCAATTTACCCTGTGAAAGAAATCAAGGACAAATTATAGGGAGTAACTGCTTGTAATACATTTCAACATATTTCACATTTAATAAGTTGGTTTAATTTTTTTACTACAAATCCAGCAATATAATAAATTATATCACAAGAAAATTCATTAAACAAGTCTAGTTTAAAAAATACATCTTTCTCTTCTATTATCAAATCAGGACTTCTATTTAAGGTTGTTAATGAAGAATTAACAATATTATTTTGAGAGGTTGACATATTAATAACATTAATAGGTGAATTGTGACTAGGTAGGCTTAAAATACTGATTTCAGTTAAAGGAATACAATTACCAGAAGATGCAGGTTTCAATTCTGCTTTCACAAGCAATTTTTTATAAGCTGCTTTGAATTGGCGAGCTGTTGGATTGTTGTTGCTGCCACCATGAAATCTAATTGATGAAAAGAAAAGTCCTAAATGATCTTGGCTGACCTTGTAAAATGGAAAGTAAAATAATGGAGGATTTGCAGGACAAATTAATGATTCTGCTATATACAATATACTCTGAATGCATACTTTAAATCCTAAAAAACCAATTTTCCTGTTAGAATCTAAAATTTTTGGTCCTCCAACACTAACCCTCAAATTGGAAATATAATCATCTGCTTGCTTTAGAAATAACTTAATATTTTGCATATCAGATTGACTTAGAGCTTTTTAAAACCATGTTGTTTATTAGATCTAGAATTTAAAATACCAAACAGAGTGTTAAAAATTCTTAAAAATTCTACTGTAGCTTCACTACCTTTAAAATTATGTAGTTTTAACTTGTTGTTGCAATATTCAATTGCATCTGCAACTCTTTTACTCAACACTTGTGCAGCTAATTTGATTTTCATTTTCTGTTTGTGATAAGACAAATGAGTAGCCCTTAATATATTTCCCATATGCAATTCTTCTGATTCTTGAAGTTTATGTAATGCATCAATATATTTTCAATTTATAAGAGAATTATTAAAAACCAAGCTTTTTTTTATCTCCAAAAGTATTCCTTACAAGTTTCAACAAATGTGAAGGATAAAAAAATTTTGCAATTTTGAAATTTTCATCATCAGGATGTGGAAAAGCAGTTATAAGATTATTAATATCAAGTGAACAGCCAAGAATTTTTGCCATTGTCCAATTAGATGCTAATCCATCAAATGTCAGAGAAACAATAGTAGCAATGTTTTTTTAAAAGGGAGAGAACATTTTGAATTAATTTAGCTTTTTGGTGACCATTAATCCCGTTTGTAAGGAAATAGTCTAAAGGTAATTTCCAGTTATCATTGACAGAAACCAAAAGAATAACAAATGCTTCTTTAGCTACAGGTAAAGAATCTTCATTTTCAGAAAGACCCATATTAATGTAGCCATGAAATTCTTTACCATCATATTCAATATGCTTACGAATGGCCATTTCATTTGTAATTAAAGAAAAATGTAAAGGGTATTTACTATTTTTAATTTTAGTATCCAATGCTTTGAAGCATTCTTTAGAAAATCCAGGATTTCCATCAATATGTTGATGCCATTTTGATAAAGTACATCGATGGACAATTGCCGAATTGAAGGTTTTTCTTACAAATTCATATGCTTTTGGGAAATAAAAATGCAAAGTCTTAATAAAAGGCAAAAGATCTTAATTGTTCTGAATAACTTTTAGGCAAATGTTGTTCTGTTACACTTGCAAGTTGACGAGTAAGAAATTCCTTATTAACAAGACTAACAGTCTCTATAACATGTAGAACATCATCATCAATAAAATTGCGGTTTTTAAGTTTTTCAAGAAGCATATTTAAGTTACAAATTTTTTTCTTATAACTAAGTGTTTTTTGTTGGAGAATTTTAATTTTTTTATTTTTGGTTTTAATTATTTCATTCAGATTCTCTATTTTTCGTTTATAAGCTATTTTTGTTGGAGATGATAATTCCATTTTAGTATTTGTTACTGACATAGGAATTCCATCAACAACATTAGAAATACTTGGCACAGCTGTAGTTTCACTCCTATCCTTTATAGTTTCGTTTGTAGACAGGATGGATTGATCATCAATATTACTACTGCTTTGAGGTTTCAGAGGATTTTATTCTGAAGAATAAAAAATAGATCTACATCATTACAAATGTTAAAAAACTTCATTAGCAATTTATTCAGATAATTTTTTAATATTAAAACAAATATGTAGAAAAAGCAACTTTTGTAATGTTGTATTTACTCTGAACGCATTAGCGAATATAATAAAAATTATTTAATATTATGCATTGTTTTAAACAAAAACACTTAAAAAAATATTTAAAAAAATCTACAAAGGAAGTAGGAAAATTCTTTAGAATTGAATTTAAAGATATATTCTACCTTTTAAAAGATATTTTTTATTTCTCATTAGTAAAAATATGAATTTTGAAAATATTTATATAACAATCTTACCTTTTGCAAATAGGATGGGAATTCTTTAAATATAACTGGATAAGCATCATCTCTTAATCTGACACAAGAAAGAGATCTCCGATCTATAATTTCTTCAGGAAAATGTGCTGAACACAGTTAACTATGTTTGGAGGGAAGCCAATTTTGTCAATGTACAGCTTTGATCTAAATTTCTCTCCGCTGCTCATCTTTTAGAAAACTATTAAAAGAAATTAGAATACTAAAAGATGACATCTTTCCTTAAAAGTTACAGAATATAGTAAGAATGGAACCAAGTTCCTTGGGTATTACTATTTCAGCTAAATACTCAATGACAGAAAAACAAAATTGATTTAACTTGATATCTGCCCAAGTTAAGCTTTCTATTCTATATACCAAAACCATATTCATATAAGCACTCAAATTATAAATTGCCATTTTGTATGAAATGTTTTTAATGCTTAATTTCAAAATAAAGAAATATTATTAAATTTAACCAACACATTCATTACTAAATATTTTAATGACAAACATAAATGTGTGTTTGGGACAAAATATTATTTTAATATAAACTAATTTTAACAGATAATGAGAAAACATACATAAAATAAATATAACATATAGAATATAAAATCATAACAATTTGTTTATTCTTCACTAGAATTAACATTACCCACACAACCACAAATATCTATGTGATAACCAGATCAATTCCAATTCATATCCAGATTTCTATTAGATCTGCATCACATCCTTGAGATATTCAAAATTCAAATGTCCATTGATATTCAAAACTTGGATGTCCACTAGATATCATAAAATAACATCATCTAGACATTAACTTTTGGATATTGGAGAGATATCTCATAGATATTTAAAACTCTTGCAAATTGAATATCCATATTTTGTAAGGGCTAGACATCTGACAGAAATCTAGATATCTACATTTCGGATATTTGTAATATCAAGCACTGGATGTCTACTCTACATTGATAAAAAAAAACTATACTTAAAAAAAAATTATTTTAGAATTTTTTAAAATCTTCTTATACCTATAATTTTGATATTATATACATGATGATATTAAAAATATATAGGTTATAATAAACTAAAAACTGTTTTCATCGCCAAAAATGATTAAATTTGTTTGCTAAAGAAAGTATAATTATAAATTTATTATAATTATATTTTCTTGTCTTGTCTATATATCTTTTCTTGATAAAGACTTGTTATCAAAATTATTACTATATATTAATATTCTCCAATTTTCTTTTATTATAGTTAAAGTATTTAAAATAATTGTAAAATTTTAAGTATAACTATAATTTTTTAAGTACAACATACAATGCAGACTAAATAAAACTCTTATTTCTTTTGCAAAATCCTGGTACATTAATTTATTCAATTACAATGTATCCATTGATGTATTCTTCAATGAGCTTTTGAAGACTATTTTTCAACACATTAAAAATTATTTCACATATTTCAAAACAGTGAGATAGAATCAAAATATGAACAATTTACTAAGCTGCTCATACAATATATACATCAATCAAAATCTCTTTAAACTATTTACCATCATTTAAAATTATGAAACAGCAAATTAGATGACACATCATTACTTTTGATGGAAAGAGAAATGATTAATATTTTATATAATATACATAAAAAATCTGATTTGACAAATAGGTATTTAAATATTTGATTTAATCACAGAAAATTAAAGCACTGTTTGACACAACAGTTAAATATTACTTAATGTTTTAAACTTCTTTAACAATGTACACGGATGTACATAAAGGCTTTTACTTTTATCTAAATTTATCAAAACTAATACTAGAATATTAAATTTGATCAACACATTTATTACTAAATGTTTTAGTGACAAACATAATTATGGTTTTGGAACAAAAATGTCACTTTAATATGAACTAACTTTAACAGATAATGAAATAACATACATGAAAAAACTATGACACATAGAATATAAAAACAGAACATTTTTCTTATTCTTCACTTGGATTAAAATCACTTATCGAAGACACATTATACAATATAAAAGATAGATGCTATATATATATATATATATATATATATATATATATATATTGTGTAATACATAATAATGAAGCAGTATAGAACTTCAATATTATTTATGAAATTTGATTGATAAGAATACAATATATTTTAATTTCATGAGAAGATTTATTAATTTATAATACCATGAATATTTTACATTTATTTTATAGAATAAACTAAAATGAATTATTAAAGAGAAATTGTAAAACATTATAATATTTGTGTATCCAAAATAAATTTAATAATTAATTTTTTAAACAGCTAGGAATGCATTACAATTTTGAGTTATTCCAAGAAATAATTTATATTATAATACTATTTGTGAAATGTTGTATTTTTTTATATTTGTGAAATCTGATGTATATTCAGAAGATTCAAAATTTCATTGGTTGAACGAAAGAATGACGTCAAACAACTACGTTATAGTTTCCTCCCATTCTTTTCGGCATTGAATTCTTGGTAAATTCGCTCTGCTAGGTGTTTCCGGCGAATTCGCTGATAGTTTGCGGCTGGTCTCAGAAAGCATACATAGAGTTAATCGTTGCTTTATGGTTCCATATATACAACATGAATTTCAATATTGTCTTAAACTAGAAATTACTATAAAAATAATGTAATTTAATATCTATTAAATAATCTTTAACGTATTGTAATTTTTTGTTATTATTAATACATTAAATAATAAAACGATAGCTAAGCAAACTACGAATAAACAATATTTTAGCAGAGCACAAAATTTTTCTTACATGTGAAATGTTATTCTTTCCAATTTCTTGGTCCTTCTATTAGTGCATCCATATGCTACACAACATCCTATTTCTTCTTTTAAATTCAGATGAAGAAAATAAACCTTAAATATCAAAAATTAAGAAATAATTTATCACTTATGTTATAGAATACGAAATAAGCGCTTTTCTCTCTAACCAAAATGGCCGCTCGGTTACAGTTGATACTTCATCAAAAGTAGGAGTTTACTACCTCCCTTACTGCTTGCTCTATGCTTGGCACGTACTCAGTTGTACTTGAAACATATCTGGACTTGCACTGACTTTGATTGAGGAAGTAACGAGTATTTGAGAAAAAAAGTACTGATTACAAGTTGTTACTTTAAAATACCGATTATAAAATACTGATTACTATTTTATTTCTTTCCATCCGAGAGCGACTATAATTTAAGAATGTTTTAAATTGAACAGTTTGATGTTCCTTATGTGTTTGTGTGGATAATTGTGTCGTCCCATTTTGAATAAAAATAATTATAATATACGGCAGCTTCAATGAACATTATTATAAAATACACTACATGTAGTAAAAAATCGAAAAACATAGTTTGATCTAATTTCATTAAAATAAGGGAAAAAACTGACATTTATTCTGACTTTTATTTTATTCATGCAAATTTAATAAATTAACTATTACAAGATGTTATTACATATGCATAGAAAAAAATATCGTAACTATTTGTTGTTCTTTGATGAAATTCAAAGGCTTCAAATGTAGTTATCTAAGTATAAATATTTAAGCATTCATTTTATTACTATAGTTTTCAGAAATGCTTATTGCCAAATATTAGACTTATTTAAATGACACGATCATAATATTTTGTGTGTTAATTTGTAAGCAAATGATTTTAGTTCAATGTAAATTTTTAGAAATTAAAAGCTTGTATCATTAGTTTATAAAAGAAAGAGAAAAGCTATTTATGTTTAATATTTCTGTTAGAATGGAATCAATCAAAGTTTTATTTAAATTTTTCACATTAATTTCCAGGAATGATATCAGTAAAAAAAATAAATAATTTCCAATTTTAAAATCTTTCAAATTTATATTTTTGTCAATCCTTTGTAGGTAGGTCAGTAAGATTCCAGATATGCCATTTTATGTAGCCATATAGGTTTGCCATTGGTGAGACAATAAATATTTAAGTATTACTAATTATGTTAAGTAATATTTAAACATAATTTTTTTTTTCTTACGGTGCATTTAGTATTTTAGTAATTTTTAGTATTTGGCATCAATTACGTTTTTCTATTTCAGCAAAGTGTAAAATAAAATAGAAGTTTACCAAAATTTTATTTTAAGATAAACAATGTTGAGAAACATTTTAATTAGATATGAAAATTATTAAAAATTGTAAGCAGAATGCTTTTTGAAGTATTAATTTTTTTAGACAATTATTTTCACGATTCTTTATTTTAATGAAACATGGATATCAACGTAATTTACTTATTGAAATATGTATTGTATACAAGTTGGCAGATAAATATGTATTTTGATATTCAGGCTATTTAGCTGAAAGTTAAGTTAAATTTTCTAGTGCTGCTAAAGGAAGTAATTATTTTTACTAATTGTCATTAGGTGCTCTACAGATCTTTTACATTACTAGTTTTTAATTTTATATGCAATTATAAAAATGTCTCTAGGTTTATTATATAAACATTCATTAAAAGAGCATTTTTTAAATTACAATTTTAAAATAAATCACTTTGTCTGTGTGTCTTGCTTCATTGATAGTAAAACTTTAAAAAAATAATCCTCATGATCCATGTTTATAAGCACTTTTTCTGTGGAAATTGTTTAGACATAGACTATCAGATTAGAGAAATTTGGAATTTAAAATTAAATCTTTTTTTTACTAATTTTGGTGAAATCCTAGTATAGGTAACATGTTCATATTGAATAAAGATAACATAGGCCAACATTTAAAATTCTCTTTTTTTTTGAAAAATTATATAAATTCTTAAAGAATTAGGTCTTAAACACTGAGATTATTTTTTTAATTTTTATGATTTATTTCTTAGGAGAGGTAAATCACTAAATATATTATATAAATCATAATGAAGGCATTAGTAATAATTGATATTGATTATTCTTTCATTAAAATTGACTTAAACTGAGTCTTATTAATTAGAAAAAAACTAAGCTATTAAGGGAAAAATTGAACTGTTATACTTTTAATTAATGATATTAAGTGAAAAATTGACTTATTAGATAAATAAAGAAGGGAATATAAAAAAATGATCAAAAAATATAAATTAGCATGAAGGTATTTTATTTTCCAATAGATGATTAAGTAGTTGATGTTTATTTGAATATGATTTTAAAGTACAGACTTTTTAATTGATCCAATACAATGTAAAAATCTTGCTGTCTTACCTATTAAAGTAGTCACCGACACGCTTTCTGTATATAAGTTTATCATGTCTGAAAGGATTCCTTTGTGCAACAGACTTCGATTGATGCCTTCTTGTGTAAAATCCCGTCAACCAGAAATAACATATTACCTAGCATGATTTTTGCCAACAATAGAAAATTTTCAAATACATGAATGTTATTCTAATTAATCATTGATATTTTTTGCTTTTACACCAAAATATGAAAAATTTGGAAATACAGTACAGAATGCAATTGAGTTTTTCAAAGAATGAAATTTTGATGTGTGAAAAATTGTTACAACAAGCAGGATATGAAACCTCACTTGAAGTAGGACAAACTTCATTGTTTGTCTTACTTGCTGCAATATGAAAAATTTTGACAAACAAGTAACAATTTGGAAAGAAACATGAAATTGAGAGTTTTAATATTATTTTTTTGACTGCACCCAGAGTTTGTCAATCCAAAGAGATAACTATGAAATCGATATAATGTTATTTTCCTTTTTTAATTTAAAAAGTTATTTTTGTTAAAATAATGAAATTAAAAATGTTTATTTTTGCAAATAAACTGCCACATGTTCTTTTAATCATATACTCTACTTTCACTTTTATTTCTGATTAAGTATGCATGATGAATAATATGTAATGATTTTTATTTGATAATGAATGAATTTATTTGATAATGTAATGAATTTTATTTGATAATGATATTTATTTGGCAATATTAGCAATGCATTTCCTTGTTGACTGGATTTTGCACAAATATCAATTGATGATTACTATTGAAAGTAAATTTTCACAAAATTTAAAGTTTTAAATTGAGTGAATTATAAGTTAAAATTTATTAGAGTTATTTATAAGCTTAAATGAACTGTAGGTGATGGTATGATTTGAATTATGAATACAAATCGAAAAATTTCAATGCTGTTACAATTGTGCAGTGATAACTTCATGTAAGTGTGTTTATTTATTATTTTATGAAATATTTTTTGTTCTATCATGTTATTTTTTATATTTATTATTTTATTTTTTGTTACATATCTTGTTTATATTTTTTTATTGTTCTTTTATGAAGTTATTGTGTAATAGTTACTTAAGATATAGAATAATGACTTTTTGAAACATTCATTTTCTGGTTGATAAATGAAAATCAAATTCTTTGAAATGATGTTATCAATTCATTGCTGTTGTGTGTGTACCCATTAATTAATAGCTTCCAAGTGGTATTTCATAAGGTGTATTTTAAGGCCAGTGCAGTTTGTTGATTAAAAAAAAATAACTATCTAAAATAATGTTAGTGACATTATTGATTTGATGATCCTCTTTTTTTTATTTTAATACGTCTTATTTTCTGAAAATATGTTTTAATAAAATTATGTGAAATTCATTTTATGAAGAAATTTTGAAGAAAATGTTTTGATTTTTCAGATAAAAATGTTATTTTGGCTGTTTATGAGGAAATTGACAAGGCTATGAAACTTGTTCCATTTGGTAGAAATTCAATAATTATTTACAAATAAGGAAACTTTTATTTTATGAATAACTATATTAAAATAAAAATATGTTATTGTAAACATATTTTAGTACCTTAGAAAAAATATTTTATATTTTTTATTTTCACATTTTGCACTTCATAAATGTTTTGCAATATTATTGAATATTTAAATAATTTTAATTCTCATATTGTAATTCAGTAACTTTTGCATGCAAATATTTTAATAAATATTTAAAAAATTGAATAAAAAATGGGTACTCACATATTCTAATATTTTCTTGTCATTTCAATAATTTTTTAAAGTAAGTGTTCATTTCTCAGCTTTATAAAAATTTAAATATTTTATTGAATAAATAACATGCAATGAGTTCTGATTGTGGTAAAGTAATTTTTGTAAATCAAGACCACCTATGAAATTTATAAATTCTTGGACAAGTTTTTACAAAATCTCTCAATTATTGAATTAGTTTTTGCAGCCAAAATAATTTTCTTTGTATTATTTATTGTAGTTTTTCAATGGCTATTTAAATAATCTCTTTTTTTCTCTAAGCTCTTTGATGTTTATTTGTAGCATTTTTATGAATAGCTTCCTTAGTGATAAAATTTCAATATTGTAATAAAATGTTGAGAATTTTCTACTAGAATTGGGAAATTATTTTTGATCCTATTCATAAGAATAAAAGTAGCTTAAACTAAAATTATTTTTGCATTTATTTGGGGCTAAAAAAGCAAGTGAAAAATATTAAAAAATGAATGATGAAATAAAGCATGTTTACTTTGGTAAACATAATTAAAGTTTGAAAAATTTTATGATTTATTAGTGCAATCTTCTCTTTTTTTAGAAGCATGCATTTAAAATATAATCTAATTCATCTAAAATAAGTCGTTCAACAATTTTAATGAGCATTTTTTACACTATCTTGTATTGTTCTGTGTTTTATTTAAATTATTTTACATTTATTTCTACAAATTTATAGTTTACATCTGATTTTCTACATGCTTATAAACATTAATGCAATTAAAAAGGAAGCAGAATAAACATTCAGTTTTTGTATATGATATATGAAAATAAGCAAAATACGAAAGAATTGAA
Organism: Latrodectus geometricus; assembly: GCA_026290005.1. Lineage (NCBI taxonomy): Eukaryota > Metazoa > Arthropoda > Arachnida > Araneae > Theridiidae > Latrodectus > Latrodectus geometricus. Next base: position 524,154 of record JAPDSC010026891.1, read on the forward strand.
ATAAATCATCTTCACTTTGAAACAGATTGATGTTTAATTTAAAGATGAAAGCACAAAATTACAATTAAACATAAAAGGATACATGTACAGAAAGTAATTTATTTAACAGCTTCTCTAAATGATGTTTTATATCACTAAATAAAGTTTTCAGCATAGACTAGTTAAAATTGAATTGAATGAGATGTATAATATGCATGCAATCTCTTTTTAGTTACAAAATTATTAAATGTTGTAATTGGAACAATTTTCACATGCATTCTAATACAGTTCTGGGTTGTAACAATTTGACATACTTGAAAATCATTTGATGAAGAATGGAAAAAAGAGAACTTTTTTCAGAAATCAAGAATAATAAAAATATTAAAAAATTGCTCTGCATTGTAGAAAAAAGTGGGCTCCATCATCTTACTCATTTTTTCTGTATTCTCTGTTAGTACATAGATTACAGTTTTAAAAAGAGGAAAAGAATTAGCTGCTTTCTTCAAGCGGAATGATTTGGATGATACATTGCATAAATTACCGTATTTTCCTGCATATAATCTGCACAGCATTTTTTGGAGTAAAAGGGGGAAAAAAAACGTCACTTAATCTGTGGCAATTTTTTTTTTTTGGTGAATAGTCTAAAATATGTACTGCTGATAATATGGGTGTCACATAAAATAAAAAATGCACAGTATGATTAAAAATTTAATTAATTGTATAGAAAAAAAAAAAGCATTTATTATGAAAAATATCAGTCTAGATCCACCTCATTGTAAAGTGCAATAAACTCAAGATTAGAGCAGGAGATCGATCAAGAGCGATAATTTTGAGAAGATTATTGTAAAACTTATCGATATATAGCTTCTAATAACTTTTAAACATATTTAATTTTTAGATTAAACTTTTAGACATATTTAAAATATATATATTTGCTTCGTTAATATTTAAATGAAAAAAATTGGATTATTTACAAATTGTGTATTTTATACATTTTTCTTTTATACCGTGTGTGCTATGTCTTTCAGTTCACATTAACATGTTTGTTGCCATTTTTTATTTGTTTTTGCTATAGCTTTTAATTTAAAATCTGTTGTGTAACTTAAAAGTTTTTGCTTCCATATGACTGTATACCAATTTGAATATTTGCAAAATGAAACAGCTCTCGTCAAGGCAAATTGCAAAATGACGTTAGCAAATTCACAACTGTAATATCTTTACGAGGAACTGAGTTAGTTTTTGAATGTAATTCGAAAAACTGATTTTAGCTTAAATAACTCAGGTGTGTCTTGGTACCACTCGTTATTTATTTTATGAAATGTAAACAGTATTTCTTTCAAAGCTTTGTTGTAAGCTTTTCTGCTGAATGTTTTTTATCAGATTATCCGTGGCGCCTTATAATACACACAACAAAATTCAGAACTTTTTAACCCATAATTCATGGATTATATGCAGGAAAATATGGCATTACATCATAGCTTGCACAGCTTTACAGGCAGTTCAAATCAGCATTAATAATATTTTAGATTAATTACAAATGTTGCTATTAAAATTTTATAAAGAAACTTTTATTTTAAGTTGTCTGCTGACTGATAGCCTGATATAAGTTGCACTGCATTTTATGCAGCACTGAGATAGTAATAAAATGGATAGTACTCAATAGTTTGTAGCTTTGATTCCCATCTCAGGTTTGCATTTTTGTAGGGATTTGGAATAAACTTTAAACTTTTGAAATGATTCTATTTAACTCTTGAGTTTTAATAATGACTGTTGAGCGACAAATAAAGTAAACCATTCTATAAAACTGATTTCAGTTCAACCCTGGACAAAATTCCATTATACAAACAAAATAAAACTTTTATGTATATAGTTTATTGATAGCCTATTGAATATATATTTTTGTGTAGTAATTGAAGCGTTTAAAAATGTTTAGAATTATTGTAAACTTTTCTTGAAAATTGTCATGAGTATTATTGATTTTCAGACAAGGTCCTCTTCCTAAACTTTGAATGCACGCTTTTGAACCTGTGCAACGGACGATGCAATATGGATTACATTAGAAAACTTCATGACTAATAGGTGAAGGACAAGGGCAGCCTATGTAAGTCGGAAGACCCGGGCACCAATGGTCAAAGACTGACTTAGCTAACATGAATATAGCCTTTAGCTGGGTATACTGGAATAGCCTTCACACCTTGGTTGACCATACCAGGAGTATACTCTCTTTATATACTTTGCCTATTACACCTTATAATAGTGACACCCCATTGCCATGATGAGGGAGCCTACAGGACTAGAGGAAGGAAAGGTTTTACTTAAAAGAGAGATCTCAAGAGGCACCCAAATTGTCCTAAATGTCCAGATGTACCAGCATCACCAGCACTTATCCTTGAGTGCCTGAGGTTGTCTCTTGAAGACCTATACAAATCTTCAATGCTTGTTTTCAATTTTCTAAAAGTAAATAGACTTGTAGACCTTGTCTAGTATTTTCCTAGACATGGAGATTAGTAACAACAACAATTATAGATTTTTATAAAAAAAAAAAAAAAAATACAAAACATAACTAACCTTGCATACAGGAACTTGTAATTTTGTTGTTGATTATATAAACACTTAAAATTATTGACCAAGCTGGTAGCTGAATGGTTACCACTCTAACTTTTAGTTCTACTGTTTGTAAGTTTGACTCACAATTTTCTCATAGCTACTTGTAGTGCTTTAGAGTCAACTTTAAACTGTAGGTTCTGGTCTAATTAGCTACTGTGGGAAAAAATGAGAATGTAGAATGACTAACTGGCCAACTAATCAACTGAAATTAATGGTTATCTTTTTCTTTGTGTTGAATTCATATGTTTCTGTGTGTTTTCTTTTTAGTCTAATACACTTTTTTAAAACTGGAAAAAATTCTAAATTTTCATAGATGAACCAGAATTTAAAAAAAATATCAAACACGATGCATTAAAGTACCATGTATAAAAAATAATGGTATTTATTGGTATAATAATTTCTTAATTGTATCAAAGTTGAATAAAATTAAAATGTATATTAAACAAAATTATTATAATATACTTTTTAACTTCATATAAATATGCAATACAATTTAAATATAGTAACAATCTATTCAATTACTGATCATTTCAAATAGGATAAATTACTGAGAGAAATAATAATTTTTGCTTGAATTTTTTCTCATTTTCTACTCACAGTTTAGTTGATTTATTAGTTTATCACTATATGGTCTTTTTTTAGTCATGAAGATAACTTGATCAGGAACTGTAATTTAAAGTGAATTTTTAACCACAACAAACATCTGTTTAAAGTGCAGGTCAATCTATGAAGGATAAATCAGGATTTGTCTCTTACATCAAATAGAATCTCTAAGCAATGATGTTATTAGTTTGAATAAAATCAACCGAATATAAATTTTTGTGTTCATGAAGAAAGTTATGGTAACTTAAAGCACAAAGTTATGGGGGATTTTGGTTATAAGAAGTGAAAACTACATTAAAATTAAAAAACTTTCTTAACTAACCTTTTTGAAATTTAAAAAATATTAACATATATGTTTCTTGTTGTTACTTCAGAAATCTTTTTTTTTTTTGTCAATTCATACCACACAAATATCCTGTTTTCTATCTTTTTATTCTAAAGTTGATTTTGAATCAGAATTTATATTAAAACCATTCTACATGTGTAAGCTATAACTTCTCTAAATCCTCAGGGGGTTTACTTTCTTTAAGTAAACACGGGTGTCATAATCCCGAGGTACCCCAGTGATCTGTCCTCTTCTTTCTTTCTTTCTTCTCCTATTCTTCTTTCTTTTCTCCCTCATTGTGGTTTCCTTGTAAAAGGCTGAGGGCTCCTCTTGAGCAGCTATTGTTGCCCTGTTGCTATTAGCTTCTCCTGGGGACTAAATCACCCACGTGTTTGCTGTGTGTGGAGCCCTGTGTCCTTGGAAAGGAGGGTCCTGGTAATCGAGGCTCCCAGAGACCTCTGCTTCAGGTAAATAGGGTTGTGTTGTTGTCCTCAGCTCATCAATCGGCTTAAATGGACCAAGCGATCATAAATCTGCTCAGTGACTCGATAAGGTTGGAGGCCTCTTCAGAGGTGTATTGAAAGCGTATACGACCTGGCTAGCACTATTGCAGTTTATCTTGCATCCCCTTGTTGGGCTCTGTGGTGCAATCGGACCCTGAATTAATCCAATTTTTTTATAGAATGTACTTCTAATTCTTTACTCCCTAAAGAGCAACAAATGATATGAGAGCAGAAATATTTTGTCATTAAAAGAATGGAGGGCAATTTTGATAATGTTTCTCCTTTCTTAATTAATAAGAGTCGTATTGCTACAGTTGGAAATATCAAAAATGTTTGCACGATGAAATCCAGTGATCTTTTGATAGAAGTTTCATCAGTTAAATAGGCCGAATCCATTCTAAAACTGAAATGTCTTTGTAACATTGATGTTATAGTATCTGCTCATTCTAGGTTAAATTCTACACAGGAAGTGATTTCAGCTGACGATTTGTACAATGTTTCAGATGTGGATATTTTAAATAATCTTGTTGACCAAAAGGTTTGTCAGGTACAACACATTACAGTGAGGAGAGAGGACACAATTATGAAAACTAAACACCTCATACTCACATTTGTAACTCCTACACTACCTCAGTCTATTAAAGCTGGTTATCTAAATCATAGTGTTCAACCATATATCACAAACTCCTTGTGTTACTTTAAATGTCAATGCTTTAGACATGGGAAAACTACTTGTAGGTTACCCTTAACTTGTGCTAGATGTGCTTCTGTTGGACATGACAGCAATACATGTCAATTACCAGAAAAATGTGTCAACTGCCATGGTGAACATCCCTCTTACTCCTGATCCTGCCGAACATGGATATTAGAAAAGGAAATAACATTTGCAAAAATAAAACAAAACTTACAATTACCTTGAAGCAAGGCATTGTGTCAGCCCATGCTCCTAATAAGATACTAGTTATTCACAAGCTGTCAAAAAAGTTATGAAATCCTGTAGTGCCCAAACAGATTGCTTAAGTCTTCCGATTTCAAAATTATTCTCGAATATTTTTAATACAAATATCTCACCCATTCTAAAACGTATTTCTCCAAAGTCTTTGCAAAATCAAAAATCCTAAGATCCTGAAAATTGAAACATGCAAGAGAAATGGCCCATAAGTCACCTTTTATTAGTAAAATAAACTATAACTTCTTCTAAAAAAGGTGCAGTGAAGTTACATCCTTCAGATGATGAAACACTCTAAAGTGAAGATTCATCTGAATCCAATATGGCTTGTTCCGAGGAGGGAACATCTAGTTTTACTTAATGGCATCCTTCTTATCTTGGAAAGGTCTTGCCACTCATATAGAAGATTATAAAACCATTATTAATATGTATAATTCAGTGTGTTTTGCTATTCAGAAGATATTCTTGAAACCTCAGTGTTGTTTTAAATTGCATGATTATAACTGTGTAAGAAAAGATATTACTCCTGATACTGTATCTGAAGGCGTATGCATTCTTGTGTCCTGTAACTTTCCCAGTTCTGTCCAGCCCCTTAACACATCACTACCAGCTGTTGCAGTATGCATACATACAACATCTCTTATTACTATTTGTAGCTTTTATTTGCCTTCCCACACTGTTGTTCATGAAAGTTATTTGAACAATCTATTGGATCAGTTACCTACACCCTTTATGCTGTTTGGGGATTTTAATGGGCATAGCACCTTTTGAGGTAGTGATAATTCAAACTTTCTTGGTCGCATAATTGATCAATTCATTTTAAATAACAGTATTTGCCTCTTAAATTCCACAGAAATAACTTATTTCCACCAACACTCTGGAACTTTCCATACATTAGATTTGGCTATTTGTTCACCAGTACTTCTAGCTTTATTAAATTTTAGAGTTGAAAATGATTTATATAACAGATCATTTTCCTCTAATAATAACTCAAACTGGTATAAGTACACCACAAGTCTTCCATTCTTTTTATTCTTATAATCGTGCAGATTGGCCACACTACTCCCAATTAGCTGTGATTACTGACAGCATGGTTCAAAGTGAGGACATTGATGATGTGTGCAAAAAGTTACTGATGCACTTCTAGATGCAGCCAAAAGTATGATTCCCATGCGCTCCCGAGTTCCATGCAAACATCATGAACCATGGTAGAACAATGAGTGTCAAGTGTCATACAAGAAACAGAAATGTTGTGGTCTATTTTTTGTAAGAGTTCCACTATAGGAAACCTCGTAGCTTTGAAAAAATCTAAATGCTTTAACTCATCGAATATGAAGAAATCATCAAAAAGAATCTTAGATATGTCTCTTCCATCACATCATCAACTTCCAGCTAATAATTGTAAAGAAAGTTAAAGCAACTTGTGGTTTATATCAAGATCTCTCAATCCCAATATTACAAAGAGGAGCTGTCACATACTCTTCTCCATATGATATTGTCAATCTTTAAGGTGAAACTTTTGCAAGGGTATCTAGTCCAGCCTCTTATGATCCCAAATTTCTTAGGATTAAAGAACAAGCTGAAAAGAAACCTATTAAGTTTCATGATAAAGTGATACACCCATAGATTGTAATTTCTCTGTGCTAGAACTGCAGAGAGCACTGTCCCAAACTAAAAATACTAGTCCAGGACCAGATGAAGCTTCATATAAAATTCTTTATCAGCTTAGCCGTGATTCTTTAAAAAAAACATCCTTGTTCTATTCAATAGAATATTGAATGAATATATTTACTCCAGTGTCTGGAGCAAAGCAATAGTTATTCCAATATTGAAACCGAGGAAAGATCCAACTGATTCTCAAAACTACCGTCCAATTGCTTTCACAAGTTGCCTAACTAAAACTTTTAAGCCTATGGTGAATGTTTGCCTTGTTTATGTACTTGAAGGCAACCAGTACATATCACTTTATCAGAGGGGATTCTGGAAAAGTAGATCCACTCTTGATAATATTGCATACCTAGAAACACCAATTAGGAATACCTTTGTGCGGAGACATCATTTGGTGTTTATCTTTTTTGATATAGAAAAGGCCTATGATAAGACATGGCACTATGGAGTTCTTTGCACTTTAAACTTCAAAGGAAACTTCAAGGAATCTCTTGGCAAGGCTTCAATATGTGACTCATTAAACAGCATTTACAAACTGCAGTCAATAATCTTGTTGCTTGGTGTAATGATAATGAGCAAACTTTATCACCTTCCAAAAGTAAATGTATCCATTTTTGCAGAAAAACTGGACTTCTTCCTGATTCAAAATTTAAGATGCCAGACACAATTATTCCTGTGGTTAATCAAATATCATTTCTTGGACAAGTGTTTGATAAAAAGTTGACTTTCCCACCACATATCTTAGATTTGCATAAGAAGTGTGAAAGGTTGCTAAATAATCTCAAAGTACTCTCTTTTACCTCTTGGGGTGCAGATTGTACAGCTTTACTCCATGCATATCAATCGGTTATTTTATCCCGAATTGACTACAGTAGTGCAATTTATGGATCAGCTAGGTCATGTGTATTACGCAAATTAGATCCTGTACATCAATCAACTTTGCGAATCTGTTCTGGAGCATTCAGGACTTCTCCTATTCAGAGCCTTTTTGTGATTTGTAACCAATTCCCTTTTGATCTGAGATGTAAGTAATTGTCTCTAAATTATTATTTTAAACTGTTATCAGCATCACAACACCCTTTGAGACCTATGATTGTCTGCTCCTCTCTAAGGATGATTTATAATGCACGACCACATGAAATACTACCAGTCTATGAATGTACAAACTCATTCCTATCTTCATCCGAGTTCCCCGATTTACAAATTAAAATTACAGATTTTCTGAAATTTCCAAAACAATCCTATTGTTAATATAATCAATCCCTTTGCTGGATACAGTAAATCAGCAACACCTCTTATTTTACAACAAATGTTCTCATAGATTCATTATAAATTTTCCTCCTACATTCCTGTTTACATTGATGGCTCAAAATCAAGTGATCATGTTGGTTGTGGTATTGTTATTAGAAATACACATTAAAAATATAAACTTCTTACATCATGTTCTGTTTACACAGCCAAAGCTGTTGCAGTTTTATGTGTTCTAGAACTCATAGAATCTGTCATCGAAAATACTGTATCTATACAGATAGCATGAGTGTGATCATACAAATAGACCATTTTAAAGACAAATGTCATCTAGTTATTGTGGAAATATTTGATATTTTAAATATATTGTAGAGTAAAGAATTTGATATTGTGTTTTATTGGGTTCCTAGTCATGTTGGCATTGCTGGGAATGAGTGTGTAGATACTGCTGCTAAAAATGCCACTTACCTTCTACGTAAAGCATTAACTTTTTTGACATTAAACAAATTGTCAAAGACTTTATTTCCTTCCACTGGCTGAAAACTTGGGATTCAAAGATAAACAACAAATTATATAATTTACCTCCTCGCATTCTTCCATTTCCAGTTCCTATAAGAAGAGTTTGATTGTAAAACTTAAACGCTTGCTGTGTTTGACATACTCAATTTACAAAGATAGTTTTTTTAAAATGAAATGGAAATAGGGTTTTAGATAGAAATAGTAAAATGCAGTTTTGAAAAATTGCTGTAAATAATAAATATTTTCTATATTTTAAATATAAAAAGTATATTTTATTTACAACTACTTAATATTCTTAGTATAGTTAACATTACATATTTATTATTTTGAAAATGTTGATGTGATTGAAGATTTGTTAAATGTTATGTGTAAAGTCAGAAAGTTTTTTCTTTTTTGCATCATGATGAAAATAGCTCAGAATGACAGAGTAGAAAGATTTTATTAATAGAAATAAAGTTACATCAGTAATATTTAGTTGCTGACAGATAGTAAAAGAAAACATATTTACAAATGTAATTCTTTGCTAACTACCAAAAGTTGTATTCTGTTCTGGTACCATTCAGTTATTTTGGAGGCAAAGAACTTGTCTTGACATCATTAAAATTATTGAACAGCCATAAACACTGAAAATGATCCAAAGACATGGTATTTGAATTAAAAAAGGTTAACTATATGCAACATCAGCAGTTTTTGGAGTTTTTATCTTCATCAACCAGTGTTGTCACGATTCTGAATGCTCTATGTTGCCCAGTGCTGAGTACCAGATCTTCAAAATGATATATATTCTTTTATAGGTTTGTTTATTTTAAAAGTCATCTTTTGTCAAATGGAGCAATTTGAAAAAGAGACATTTTTCAAAAGTGGGCCAGACTCTCAACTTGACCTTGTGTTCAAAGTAAGCCTTGATTTGTCACATTTTCCCTATATTTGGATTTTGTAAAAATTATTTATTTTTTATAATTATGATTCTATTCTGAAATACAAAGTTTTTCTATACCAGCACTCAATTCATTGCAAATTTTCACTCTTTGCTGTGGAAGCCAATTTGGTTTATTGGGAGTTTTATCTGTACAATTTTACAAAGTCAAAATGATTCAGAGTCAATTAATGACATGTAAGGAAGGACTAAGCTTTTTATAAATAACTTACATTAGCAAAACTTGGTTGGTGGTTGATTATTTTAATCAAATTTTTTTTTTGTCTATAGATAGTTATCCAGACTTTGGTTAATCATCATTTTCTTTATCAACTTGGTTTTAGTTCTTCAACATTATTTCAAATTTATGATCTTTCAGAGGGAAGAATTGCCTCATTGTTTATCCTTTAACCATTGCTCTTGTATTAAATTTTCTTTTGTAGAAGTAACTTTCAGTAAATTGAGTTCCTACTTTATTGCTTACTATTTTATTAAGCTACAACAACTGCTCAAGTAGAAAAATATCTATATCAAATATGAATTCAAAACTGCTATATTAAATCTGGGATTTTTTGCTGGAAGTGTAATTTGAATATGACGTGTATTTTCAAGCTATAAAACAATGCAAAAAATCTAATATTCTTCACATATTTCAGATTGTCTCATTCAAATCCTTTGAATTTATGAGTTATGTAATCCACAAAAATGCTATGCCTTTACAGATTTTAAAAAATGTCATTAAATTGAATTTATTTATTAAAAAAATACATTTTTTTGAAGTATTGCCATTTATAATAGCTTTTATTGTATATAATAAATTTTTCATTCTGAAAAGTTTTCTTTTGGGATTTCTCAAGAAAATATTGCTGAATTATTTATTTCTAAACAATAACAGTAAATGATAAAAATTCAAAAATGATTAATTGTATAATGTTATTAAATTTTTCTTAATTTTTTTAAGATAGTAAAATGTGTAAATTTAGTTACTTATAAATGAAATATCTGAAGTGGGTTTTTTTATTTACATAATATTTTTATTTTTTAATGTGTTCTGAATTTGGACACTCTTTTGGAATTTATTACATGCTTTTATTTTTTCAGTTTTAAACTTATGCAGAGTAAAATCAATCTACAGTATAGTTTGACTTTCAGAAGAAATTTGCAATATTGTGTATATAACTTCATTAAGAAAATTGAAGAACTGTTGAACTCACTGAATATGTAGCTTTAAGTCAGTTAAAAGGAAGTAGTTGCTGCTCTGAACATTAATAAATAGGGTGAGGAAATTTTTTACAGCTCTTTTTGAACTAATTCATTTTGTGTTTTTATTTTTATATAGAAATTTTAAGTAAAAATCTTAATTTTTTTAAAAATATTAATTTTTGTATATTCTATTTATTAATATTTATGTACTTAAACTTTTAATTTATCAATAAATTAGTTCAAATTCGTTAATCAAATTCCAGTTGTAACTCTCTTAACAAAGTCATCACAAAAATAAAATATTTTATTTAAATTTGTTGAAAAAGAGAAATATTCTTTAATTTGAACAATTTTGCTGCAGTTTTATTTTTGTTGTATGATTCTTAATTACTTTGACTCCCGCTCTTCTTTTCAATCATATATGTTAGATATGTAAATCATATATGTAAAAATTATATTATTTAATGACTGAAAAGATTTTTAATTTACACTATGTGTTTTATAAATGTAAAGCAAGTATTAAAAAAACTGGAAAAAGAAAGCAAATTTAACTATAATATTGACAACAGTTAAATACTGATAAAAAAATTTTGATCTTCACATGTAAATATAATTACCTGTTACTTATTTTATTTAAAAAAATATCTTATATATAGTTTAAACAATAACATATTATACTAAAGACATCACAGTTTTTTGTTTAAATCATTTTTTAATAATTCTTTTGCGTTCATTAATAAAAATATTATACATTAATAAAGAGGAAATCTAGTTAAGAGCAAATTAAAAATCACTGTTTTTAAGAGTTGTAGTCTTAAGTTGTGTTAAATATTGTGAGTCAACAATTTTTAACCTACTATTTCTAAATTCATTCCCTTTTTAAAGAAAGGAGTACATTAGTAAAAAAAAAAATGACACAGTTAAGGAGCTTTCCAGGAGTCACTGCTTATTTATGTTATTCACATACAAATTCATTACAGATTTTCTAATAATGATTCTAATTTCTGTCAAAACAATTAGATTATATTCCTCACAAATAATTTTTTGAAATCCAATATTTTGATATTTACTGTATTTATCTTTCATATTCCTTAAGTTATGAAATGTATTTCTCAATTAGTTTTAGATTAAATTATATTTTCATTTGGGTGTAGTAAAAGAACAATGGGGATAGCATAATGCAAGTTCAAGCATAAGTAAAGTGGTAGGTGGGGCTCTGTGCTGTGAATTACTTCTAAAATGATCACTAGAATTGTTTCTGCGATTTTTTAGAAAACTCTCTAGAATTATTACTAACAAATTTTTGTGTATTTGGATGAAAATATTAGGATAGAAGGGGGAGCGTATAAAATAAAAAAACTCATTCTATGCCTCATTGTAAGCAGACAATTACAGTCTGTTTATATTTAATTAATTACAGTCTGGTATGAAATTACAAATTTTCAATTATGTTAAAAAATCAACCTATTTTTTTTTTCTCTTTTTTTGCATATTTGCTTATAAAATTATTTTAACTATTCAAATTGGGTTAATATTAATAATCTAAGAAAGATAATAAATTTAGAACTTCTACTTAAGGACTTAGTAAGTAAATGTTTATTATGCAAGAAGATTTTTTTATTTCATCTATAATAAATTTTGTAATTTTTCTACAGCCATCTTGTGAATGTATACTTGACTGCCTAGGTAATTGATGCAATCTTTTTTTTATGTAGTCAGCTACAACTTCACATTCTCCTTTATAAAAAATTTGTTGCTGTTTCCTTACTAAAAACTGGTTTCCTTGCTCTCTAAATCTTCTATAATCATAGATATTCTTAACTTCTAAAGTTTGCATGTTGAATTCCTGACACAGGCTTCTTTTCAGGTTATTTTAGTTATTTTAAAAATGTAGTGATACAAAGAGATTATTTTCAGATTTTCTGTTTGTGTAACAAAAGGATACAAAATTTGAAAAATTTCTAAACATGAAACATTTTGAATTCAAGAAAGGGGGTATAAACTTATATTTTTTTCTTGGTTGTTTATCAGAGTTGATCCTAAACACAATATGTATCTACAATCAGCATACAAAATCTTGAATCGATTTTCTGAGCCGAAAACACAAAAAGAATGTGCAAAAACGATAAAAATTAACTGTTTGAAAATCCAATTTAAATTATTTTAAATTGGTGGTAAATTTGATAAAGTTGCACTAAGAAAGCAATTTTTAATTTATTTTCATGCTAAAAACTTTTAAATAAATGGGAAATATTCATTAATTCTGTATATATATGTTGGGAATTGGAATTTCTTATTTGTGAGTGCAGCATAATATGCTGGGAGTATTTATTTTAATAAGAGAAGTATCACTATCATTAGAATAAAATTTACAAATATGCATTTTATTAGACTGCTAATAAATTTTTTCTCAAAAATTCTTGGTGTAAAAGCTAATGTTTGATAAAATGTTTGTGTTGTAAATTTATATTTTATTAGAATTAGTATTTTGTTTTTGTACAAATTATAATAAACTTTTGAACAATAAGGGTAAAATTTAATTCTTAAAGAACATTTAGTTGTTGGGAAATTATGTAGTTATCATTGTATACTGAAGTGAGTATTTTTTTAATTTTATTTTATTATTAGAAATCACACATTATGAAAACATTCTATATATTTCAAATTTAAATTATTTTTCAGTAAACATCATATAAATAAAACAAAAATTCTTGTATTTTCAGCTTTTATTTCTTTGCATAATCGCCAGTTACATGCAAAAGCTGTTCCAATGAGCCATCATTGATGGTGTTTCTCATTTTCTAACTCCAATAATTTTGGTAATGTAAACATTTATAAAAGCCTGTCATTGAATTCTATGCTTTTTTATCACCTCAAAAATATCAGTTTGCATGAAATTTCAATAGATCTCATGATTAAACATTGAATCTCATGCACCATTATTACAAATTAAGTAAAATATTTTTTTCTTGACTCTTGCAGATCAGTTCAATGGATTTAGTTATAACCCAGCATTCACAGCTATATAATGGGTGCTAGTAGGTTTTTTTTTGTTTTATAGAGTTTTATATAAAAAAATTTGACTACTAATATAATTGGGTAATTTTAGTATAGTTTTAAATAAATGAGGAGCACAATGGGTCATAATGAGGTTTTATGTAAATTAATTTTAATGTTATGAAAGAGGATTTGCAATTTAAACTGATTTTGGAGACTAGGGTCTATTTTCCATAGAGGATATTATTGATTTTAACAAGTAAATTGTTATTATTGACAATAATTCCACGATATTTAAAGTGTAGGTATAGTAATGGTGCCAAACTAGTAGCTGAAAGCTTAGCTGTCTGTTCTTTGGCTCATCAGTTTTTGGCTTCAAATCCTACCTTGGGAATGAAAGTTCATTTTTATTTGGAATCCACTTTACTTTATGGGTACCCATCTAATTAGCCTGCATAAGCAGAAAACAACTATTGAGGGACAAACCAAACAAACGTATCATAGTTAATGTAAATGGCTTAGTAGCATTATTTTTTAATAATTTTTATCTTCATTTATCATTAGCCAAATTTCCTTGTATTTGCTTTTAATAAGTTGAATACATCTAAACTAAGCTTTGTCTATCTATCCACTAAATTTGGTTTACTTTTGGAAACTAATTCCTGTAACCATAAAATTAAAAGCTTTGATAGCTTTTTTTGAAGTCAGGTAAAAAATTCTTAATTCTTTTTGTAACTTTGGCATTTCAGTTTCTTTGTACTATTTTTTAAAAAATGTTGCTTTTTTCTATGTTGTCTTTTTTCCTGCCTTCTTAACTCTATATTTCTCTTTGGTATTAGTATAATGATTCTGAATCATTATTTTATAAGCAGTATTTTTCTTGGATGTTACCGAGGCACATATTGCATCATAGCAGTCTACTCATAATCCTTTTAATCTCTGTTATGATATTTTTTGTGGAATAACTCTTGTTAAAGTCATTTCAACTATAATAATTTTCTTGCACATCACCCTCTGATTCAGCTTAGCTCTAAACTGACTCCTATTTTATTTAAAGTTTCAAGATTTTGAAATATTTAAAATCACAGAAGCCTGTTTTTGTCTTCATTTATATTTGAATTTTTAGGTGAAAGCATGAAATATAATTTTATTTTAATGCTTTGCTTCTTTTCATATACAATGATATATGCTTAAAAGTACTAATAAAAAAAGTTAATAAATTATGTGTCTTATAAGCTATTTTAAAAAATAAGAATAGAAATATTTATTTTCTATATATTTAAATACTATTTTGTTAATTTTCACAAATTTAATTCAACACTAAACACTAGTTTGTTATTTATTTCAACATATGCATAAAAATAAAAATATTTCTTCCTGTGTTGTTAACCACTTAATAAATAGTTCTCAATTATTTATTTAGTAAATTCAAATTAACTGAAGTGTTCATGCTCTGAGGTTAATTTTAAATGTATGTTTGAATAAAATGTTTACTCTTATTTGAAAATTATTTGGTCTGATTTGTCATTGGTGATAAACATATGATACAGATAGTGAGAAAGTTAAAATGAAGTTCTTAAATAGTAAAAATGCATAATTGTAATGCATAAAAAATTAATTTATTTTCTGATTAATTTATTAACATATATCATCAATACTTTATTGCAAAAAATTAAATCTGAATTGCATGTGTGCCAGATCTCTCTCTCTCTCTTTTACATAAAGGAACAAACATTCTAGTAAAGAATCTGATTGGTGGTAAATAATTATTATTTAACAAAAAGAAATTTATTTAAATTTAAGTAAAAATAATAGTAAGAAGGTAGAAAAGAATAAAATTATTGGCTATGAGTTCCTTTCATTTTCTTAATCTGAGCAGATATTCAGCTTCCAAATAAAAAAAAAAAAAAAAAAAAAAAACAGATCTTTGTACAGAAGCTTCTATTATGGTGTTCTGGGAAGCATGATATTTATTGAACACATGTGCTGGGAAAAAATTCTCTAAATCATTCAGAGGGTAAATTAGGATATGAAATGAGTTATGTATTCCTAATTTCTTCTGCCCATAAATTACCAGGAGTTCATATTCTATTTAAAATTTTCTCACATTGAGTTAGGAGAAATGTTGGTTAAAAGTTAATTTAGTGTGATAGACAAGTTCAATTAAATGATCGCCTTCCTAAAAGATAAGTCAATTTAAGACACTAATTATAACCGTCTTTTTGATTCATGCAGAAGTTCATTTCACTTTTTATTTACAGACATAATCCCCTGGACTGAATTTTTATGTCAGTTTAATCTGTCATAAAGAACATCATAGTACAATAATTAAAATGTACCATAATTTAATTATGATGTTTTTATTTATAAAAATTTTAATATTTGTGTATATACAAAAAAAAAAAAATTTGTACTCCTATTATATACAGGCCTACTCATACATATTTAACAATTTTATTCAGGTCTTTGAAATTTCATAGCTGATATGCTAAAAAATTTTCAATAATTCTGTTACTTGCTGATTTGTAAATAAATGTTATTTTTATACTATTTATTATTTTATTAGTGTTCCTATTGCAAAATAAATCTAAAGGTAAGGAAAGTACAATATGACTAAAATTTAATTCAAATATAATTTATCAGTGATACATTTGCAAAGAAAAGTTAGCTAACTGCAAAAGCTAAAAGTTAAAACATTATAAGATGCTTATGCCAGAATTAATATAAAAAAAATTTGAAAAACAAACAGAATCTAAAAAGATTTAAATTTTCAAGGAGATTTTTATTAATTTTCCAAAGAGCTGCATTTGTTTAATTGTGACATGGTTTTCATACTGTGAGGATATGTGTGTGTGATCAAGTTGGTTTTTTGTGATTACTTTTTGTAGATATCATTCAATGGTTGTGTCAATATTATGCTTAATGAATATGATGATAATAAATAACTGTGAGAAACATATAATTGTAAAATATTTTTGTTACTTATATCATTAAAATAAGAATAATTTATGAATCAAGGAGAAATTTACTACATTTGTTATATATTCAAATTTTGTATCTTTAATATTTACAGATTATGAAAATTTCTGAATTTATTTTGTTATCTTTAGTTTCATCTTTTAATTATTTTTCACTTTGCTTTAGCAGTTGAACTCTGTTTAATATTTCTGAGATGTGTTTTAAAAAAATTATTTTATATGATCGTTTTCATTTAATAATCATTAGATGTTTAACCTTGTCATTATGATTTATGGTCAAATATTAAATAAACCAAAATATGTACCAAATGCATTAATTCTTTTGATACTTTATAAATAATAACTGATAGAATTAACAATTTGAAATAATTTCGATTTTACTTACATTTTTTTCATAACTTAAGTTTCAATTGATTATTTTAAAGTTGAACTCAATGAACTAGTTAAATAGAATTAGTTTTCATTTGGTAGTGATGCTGATGAAAAATAATGTTTCTGTATTGAATGCTAAAAAATAGACCATAACAATTCAATTAAATTGTGATTGAGTGACTATGCAGGCCAAGGTTCTATTGTTAATGTTTATCTTTATTTTCATGTACATTAAACCATGACTGAACAAATCCCACTGCATGGATATGTGCATTATCCTATAAAATTTCATAATGAAATTATTTTCTTTTCTCTTTTTCTTTACTTTTGGGATCAACATAGAACACAGTTTCATGAGTTTTTTATTGTTGAATTCCATCAATGCTTTTTTACCAAATCATTGATATTATTGCTTTTCATTTTTAATCTCATAATCCTGTCCAGAGACTATCTTGATGACCAAAAATTTTAAGTATTTGCACAAAACTAACTTTGTTCATTCAATATGCTATCTAGCAGATTCATTTTGCATACAAAATAAAGGATTTTCTGGCAATTTCTCATGCTTTGTTGACCGTTTTGAGGAAAATAAAACTGAAATTGATTCTTCCAAATCTTCAAGAGTTAGTTTCTTCAGTTAAATAGAAAGAACATGTAAAGAGTACTTTAGTAAGAATTTATTTAATCATGCCAATATATCAGATGAAGTAAAAAATTAATGTGGAACAGCAGAAATAAGGTTTTGAGTCATTTAAATACTCCAAGTCATTTGTACATATATTTAAGTGACACAGCTAGGCTAATGTCTCGGTTAATTAGTCTACAGCTGGAAATTATATTACATGAAACACAAACAGGATGTGATTTTTAAACTCTCAAAGATTCATTACCTTTATGATAAAAATTGAAAGTTTAGACAGTTTTACCAATGATAGGAAGAGAAATATAACAAACTTGGTTTGCGAATGCTTGGAACCCATTGTGATGATAGTGATTTTGAGTCTTTAAGATGTTATGACTAAATGAATGGTAAAAATTCATCAAGCTTACATTATTTTAAATAGTTTTATTTTATAAATTTTTAACAAATTGAGACAAAAGTGACACAAGCATATGAATTATGATTGTTTCCTTCCAGTTGTCTAGCATGGAGGAGGATCTCTCATGATATGGGCAGCCATGTCATTATTTTCTGCTGGACTAGTCGTAACACTGAAGGGAAGGATTACTCGGCACAAATATAGAGAAATTTTATTTGACCTGGTGCATCCTATAATGCCAATTATGTTTTCTTCAAGAGAGGAGGATATTCCACCGATCAATGCATAAATATATACTCAAGAATGCAGGCAAGCCCTAAACTGTACCTTAAGGTTAAGAGACTTGAAATACCTATCACCTAGTGTGACATAATTTTGAACAATTTTCAGATGGCGAGGTCCCACGTGAGCTGGCAATCTCATCTCCACATGTTGATGCGTACCAATCCATGGAGCTGCAGCCACTCAGTGATGGAGAATGTTGTTACAACTCTTATTACTGTCAATGGCAAGTAAGGCTTCATTTGGTGATCTTACAGGAAGTGGTGTGGAGTAACCGACACTAGGGCTCATCACTTGTGCAATCATAGTTTGATGAACATGAGGATGAAACTAAATATTTTCCTTGGCCTGCACAATTATTCGAGGTGAACTTAATTGAGCCATTATAGAATGTTTTATAAGCTGTCATTAAGTGGAATATCGATGGAATTAATATCCTCCTTTGGCATTTCTCCCAGAATTTTCACAATATCTCCATGAAGAATATCACAGCGTTATTCTGTAATTTATAAATCAACTCATCCAAGGTGGTTCCACACCATAATATTCTTAATATAAAGGATTCTTGAAAAATCTAAGGTGTTTCTATTATTTTGATAACCACCTGTATGTATATTGCATTCCTAAAATATTAGAAAGAACATATTCTATTTATCTAAAACAATTTGTACTTAAATAATTTATATGACCTTTGTTGCTTTTAGAGAAATGATGATTCTCTTCATAAATAATCAAATTTATATTTGAGCCCTTTATTTTGAAAATGGCCAAACTCCATTTTTCAATTTTTTCTGGTTATCATGGTTACATGTATAACTTCATGTTATTTATCAAAAAATAAAAATAAAAAATAAAAAAATTAAAGTAACACACTTAAACAGTATGAGTCATTAGTATCCTATATGTATATTTTTAAATTCATTGACATGCAAACCCTTAAATATCTTGATTTGAAGATAAATGGAGTTATGCCACTTTCAAAATAAACTGCTCATTTATTTCAATGTGTTTGCATAAAAAGTAAGTGTATTCTAACAAATGAAGTTCATTTATAACATAAAATAATCCTCAATTTTTTTACCTGAATCCATCCTTCTCATATTTTTCTAAAGTATTTGTACTGACATCATCTTTTACATAATTTGCTTTAGTTCTGTATTATAACATTTATCAAGAATAAAATGTGTACAAATGTTTGACTTTGCTTGCAAAATTTCACAGAAAGCCCGCTCTTTAGTCTTGCAAATAACAAATCTTTTTGGTAACTCATTCGAAATGATAAGTTTTAAAATATTTTATCACATTCATGACAAGTTTTTAGAAAAGCATTTTTTTTCTTTCAATAATCTGCTTGAAAAATTAAGTTAATTTTTTTTATAGAGATTTATTTAACAACTAAACAATATGAATAAAATTATAGAAATAATTGCTCATGAAAGTCGTATTACTTTGTGATAACATTTTATACTTTATGAGAGGCTGACTATTAACAGATTAGCTTCAATATTTTAGTTTGGGGAGATTAAAGTTCTGCTAAAGAAACAATACTATTAATTTTTGTGTGAAGTTATTAATGCCTGTTTTTGTATTTCCTTGAAGTTGAAATTGCTTTAACCTATATTTAGTATTTCTCAGATTAACAAATATTAAATTATGTACATTTTAAGCACATACCTGTGAACTTTTCAAAATAATCTGTCGTATTTCATAATTTGGAAAGAGTTCATATTTAGAACATATTTGTCTGTTTTGAAATTATTATATACACTTAGGAAATTATGCTGCTACTGTTACCTTTTATAAGTTCGCCACTCATATAGTAAGTATTAAATTTAAATATAAATTAAAAGAGGAATAGTTACTTCTGATATAAATATTTCCTTGAGAATATTGTTTTCATTTAAATGCAAGATGCAATTTGCAATTACTTAATACCCACATAACTATCTTCGAGAAATATGTTTTATAATATTCTTTATGAACTTAATTTGAAATGGTATTCAGAACAAAACATTGTATAAACATTCCTTTATTGAGAAAAATGTGATTAAAAATTAGTTTAGGATGATATTTCTATTAGCAACTAAAATTCTTAATTTATATATAAATTCATAACTATAAGTAATTTATAATATAATATAGTTATGTAATCTTTTATTTTATCTTGCTTATTTTATTCATTTAATACAACCATTTTTTGCTACAAAATCTGTAAAGGAAAGTATTTTAGATTTGTTTGCTAGTTACACTATAAGAAATTTTGTAACCTATAATAATAAAAATAGGGCTTAGATTGATTGCATTGTGCGAAGAAACTATAACTATAACAATAACTATAACACAAATAAAAAAACAAAAAACTTTATAAATGTGAAGAAAGAAGGCAAATGTACTACAGTATTTCTTTTATAACTGTTCAGTAAAGTAGTTGTTGATATGATCGCTGGTTTAAAAATATTTGAAATTACACTTTAATTGAATTTATGCCAATGAAATTAGATTCACTTTTTGTAATATTAATAACTAAGCATTACATTATGCTTATTCTAAACTAATTTTGGAGAAAAAAATTGTTAATATAAATAGATAAGTATCAGATGATTAAATGGGGGTTGTATATTATCGATTAAAAATATATACAGGCATAGAAGTATTTGATTTGAATCAGCATTGCTTCTTATGTTGATTGTTGGTTAAGAGAATTTCCTAAAAAATATACTATAATTTATAATTGTCTTTGAACTTGGAATGTTACACTTGGCTGATAAATTTCTCTCCAGTTTAACAAATACGGTTTTTACTATCAATACTAGTCTTCCTGGTGAATCTTTATTGCTATTAATGGAAGATAATTTGATTTTATTGTTTCTCATTATTGAAAAGTTTCTAATTTTCAAAATGTAGCATTTTGTAATAAAAGAAAAATAGAGTTTTTCAGTTGAAAATATAGTAATTGGAGGTATTTAACTTGAATGTAATACTTGCATTCTTGATTAACTTGAATGTAATACTTGCAAGTTAAAAATTGTATACAATTTTAAATTTTCAATGCCTAAGAGGTACTTAATTAATTTTCATTTAAATAGCTAAATCATTTCTATTTGAAATAACATTAAATAACCTGGTTTTTATATAGGTGAAAACAAAGACATTTAAATGTAGATGCTTTAAAGTGCAAATTTTACTTGTTTAATGTTGAAGAAAGTATTTTGAGGTTTAAATGAAGTGTATCTGGATTTATGATTAAAGTAAGCAAACTTTTTATTCAATATTTTAAGCTTTATTGCAACTGTGTATGCTACTAAAATAATATCGTTAATATCTGCAATAGTTTGTTTTTGTAATATTTGTTTTTGAAATGTATTAAAGTTGATTTTGAAACTGTATACAGTGTGCCCACAAATAAATGATAGTTTAAAAAAAAATTATTATGATAATACAAGTTTTTTTTCTATAATGATAAAACAACTCAAATTAAACTAAAATCATCGTGTTCAATATTGAATTAATGCCTTTTATTCTGGCATCTTTAATTACCGGCTGCAATCTTTCAGGATAGGCTTCTTCATTAATACCCACTATAGAAAATAGAATTTCATTCCATATTTCTAGTAGAATTTTTTTAAAATTTAACTGTAGATATTGGTTTTAAGTTTGTTAGTTTATTCTCCATTTATCCTTAAATGCAATAGTTCAGTGGAATTGAGATCAGGAATGCATGCAGGGGCTATTCTGTGGAAATATAGGATGGATAATTCTGTTTTACCAGTGTGAAACAATCTTTGCTTTGTGGATGGGTTCAAATATTATTGAAATGTCAATGGGTCATTTATAAATAATTATTTGGATTTAATTATGAGAATTTTTAATCAATATCTTCAATTAATTTTAATCAATCTATGTTTTTCTAGAAAATAGTTTTGTCAATTTTATCACTTTTTTCAATAAAAAGACAGTTTTCTTCTTATTACTGCACTCAAAATCATTTCTGTAAATGGTTTTTGAAAGAAAAACCTCTTTATGTTTCTTTTTGTTAAGCAGATATTCTGCATTGATTTTCCTTCAATTTTGTCATTTGGCCTATTAATGAGATGTTGCAAAAATAATTTCTGATCCAAAAATATGATCTCACTAGCATAATCTTTTCAGTGACTCTTTGCACTAACTTAGACTTTTAATTTATTTTCTTTTTTAACTTGTGGACTGTCATTTTTCTTATAAATTTTTAATTTTAAATTCTGATTAAACACATTTCCAGTCATATTTTGATAAATTTAAGTCTTATGAAATTATTCTGACAGATTGTCCAGAATTTCTATTTCTTTTGCAGACACATTTTATTAAATGTTTTCTTTACACTGGGTTTTTTTTTTTTTTTTCACTATTATGCTGTATTTCTACACTACCCTTTTCTTTAAACCATTTTAAAGTTCTTGCAATCAATCTTTTTGACCACATTCATATATTTCAAAATTTCACAATTTAACTTTTAAGTACCATTAAAAAATTAAGCTTTCTTTAACATCCTTGCTGTTAATGTAAAGAATAAACCAGATTTTAATTAAAAGAATTGTATGCAATAATTGAATTAAAATAAAACAATTAAGTGATAGGAACACAAAGGAAATTTTTGAATAGAAATTATGTTAAAAAAAAATTTGCTGTTACTTCTTTGTGGACAGACTGTATGCATAACTAATAGTATATTATAACTATGAGCAATTTGAACAAAACTAAAAAATAATTTGATATAATACTAATGGTTTTACTAATATTTTATTGAAAAAGAATTATTGTCTGCTTTTACAATTTGAATTTTTTTTAACCAGTCAATAAACCTCATTTGTGATTTTCTTTGTCTGTATTAGATTTACCTAAATAAGTAATAAATGTATTTTTATTATTTATATTTTATAATATGATGTTAAGTCTTGTTATAGTCTGCCTAGATTGGATTAAAATAATTTTGTAAATTGCTGAAACAAATGAGAAAATTTTATGATTTTATATCAAAAAAATAAGTGTGCATGAAGCACTGTTTTTTAAATAATCTGAATTCATTTTTAATTCATTAAATATATAACTTGAAAGAAAGCTGAGTTAAAAATGAAATAGTGTAGAAAAGGATAACTATTCAAATACCATTTTATGTCATCTTGTGGAACTTTCAGCATCATTAAATATTATCCTATTTTCCCCTCTTTTTAGGTTTTAATATGTCAACTCTGTTTATGATTTTTAAAGCCATATAAGAATATAACAGTAAGAAGCTTACAGATTGAGAGTCATCCATTTAGAAAAATCCATAATAAGAATTAGCCTTTTTTTTTAAAAAATCAAATTTGACTCTTTCACGATGATCTTTTTAAGCTTATTTGTATTTTTTGTTTCCAATTAAGAAAACTGAAGATGTGTACTGCTATTAGAATCCTAGAAAGCCTTAGACTTGAATCTGGCAAAAAGAAATAGGTGTGTCCATGTAAAAGAAATCTCATGGAGACATTGAAATAACAGTAATATTGTCAATAGAAATCAAATGGTTGCACTTTTTTGTAGATGAAATTCACTAAGATTTTGTTCAGTGATATTGTTATAACTGTAGGAAGATTGGGTAATATAATTTTATTTCTTTAATTATAAATTTTAATTCTGCCATTTTTAATTTTCTTCATTTTGTAGGTTATTGAAAAATTTATCTAATTCGAAATTGATATGATTGCTGGAAAATATGGAATTAGAAGAAGGATCCACAAATTTGATGTTTGAAGGTATCAATAATTCCTCAAATTTTTTTTGGTTGCATTAAGAAATTGAACATTTTTCTAGTAGCTGCAGCTAACTGCAAATAGAAATTTTAATTTTATAATTAATGTAAGAATTATTTTATCAATTTAAAATGGGACATGCTGAGTGTTTAACTGCTGAAAAATTAGTGGTCTACTTAAAATTCATGATCATACATAAAAAGTTTTGTTTGAAACATCTACGACCAGTTTTTAACTTGTTATGGCAACGAACAAAGAAAAATATTTTTTTTGGTATAATTTTGTAATGCAAAATTTAATATTAGCAATTGATATTTCCAAATATTATTCATCTTATTTTGTATTATAAGATATTTATAACTTTATTGCTATATTTCCTAACTCTCAGATAATCTGTTCATTAAATGGCTGGAATAATTCACATTTATTTTTTAACCATCATCATGTTTATTATGCTTAAATGTATATTTATAACACATTTGAGAGACTTAAAAAAATTGCAAAATAATAAAAAATTTTATTATTATTTAGCAAATTGATTGATTATAGGTTAAAACTATAGTTTTATACTGTGAAATTTGCATTGCTGTTTAACTTTTTTAAAATAACCGCTACATTTCTTTTGTACTTTATATTGTGTAATGCTTAAAAACAGTCTCTTTAAATTTTTTTCCAATATCTTTTATATGGGAGACTTTTTTAAAATGTAAATTTACTATTTTAAATATTTTTATTAACGATATCAATTAGTAGTGTAGAATCAATGAATTTACTTAGTTTAATTTTTGAAAACATAATTTGCATAAATTGTATTTAAATTAATCTCCTTTCATTTTGTATTTGCTTTTACTTGAATTTTACATTTGAAATGATCCAAAAAAAAGCAGACACACATGATATATTTTTTCTTATATCTTAATACTTATATAGTTACATTAATAATGGTAATAAAGTACATATTTATTTTTTAATTATTCAACTGTTTTGAAGAACATAACAAAAAATTTTTTATTTTTATATCTATTTTAAGATGCATTTCTAATTTTATACATGTTTCAAATTAAGTAAAATGAATGTGAATTTAAAGTATAAATTGTGCATTAAAAATGTCTCAAAATAATACTCAACTACATTTCTCTTTATTTGAGAATTGTAATTACAAAGGTTGTATGGTTAATAAAGATAAAACTATATGAATATTCACAAAGATGTATCAATTTATCTTATGTGGTGAATTTACATTGCAACTAAACAAATGTCTCAAACTTAATCAACATGGCTGCATTTTAGAATCTTGGGATTTTGTAAAAGTAAATTTTCTTTTTCATGTTATATTCTATCAATGGTAAAACTTAAATTGTTTATGTGCTACCCAAAATATTGATTACAAGTAATATCTCCATTCAATATTGTAAATTAAAAGTTGTTTAGAATTATATATAAAATAAATGCTAATAAAATTTCTGAATTTTCATTTGCTTTTTATTATTAATGTCTCTGTTCTTATCTTATTACAAATATTAGTTAGGATTATGGGAAATATTAACGCAAATACAAAATAAACTGTTTCTATTTTTTTAATTAATTAATATTTAATTTAATAATTGGTGACTTGATAATTTAATATGTCTGTGGTTGATCATAACATGGGAATGCATGATATAAGTTCAATTACCATATTAACACTATGATATTATGAGGATTTTAAATTTTGGTTACTAATAAAATGTGTTTCAGTTCTTTTGTTTTGATAAACTTTCATAATCTGTTTTAAGATGCAGCTTTCATTGGTCTACAATTTTTACATTAATTTTATGATCTGCTTAATTCCTATTATTTTGATAATTCTATCCAAGATAATAGCAATGCTGAAATGATTTTACTTTAATCTGCATGCATATTTATATTGTTACTGGTGTGAAAATAGAAATTTTAATTTCGGTTTAAGAAATTTTATTTTTCTGAAAAGACAACTGTTTATAATTATATAGGATACTTATACATACATACACACACACATATATATATATATATATATATATATATATATATATATATATATATACACTTCAAACAACTATCTAGTAGAATTGTTTATGTTATACATTCTTTGCTATGCTTGTATTTTAAAATAATAAACTGCAAATTTTCTGTAAAGATAAAAAAAATTATTAAAATTAAATTTTTTTGTTTATTAAATAAAAAATTATGATTTTTGAAATTTTTTTATTCATTTTTTTATTAGTAGATGCTACAGTGTATATGCAACTTTTTAAATTTGTGTTGAATTTTGTAATAATTAAATTTAGAACCAATTTAATTATATTTTGATACAAGCGAGCTAATGTAACAGTTGGACTGAATCATTTTGCTATCAGGAATTCTACAATAATTTATTTATATTAAAATTTCATGTTGCATTGCTTATATGTGTACAATTAAGATTATTCACTATTAAAAATATTATTTCTTAAAGGATTATTTGTTTTATATGATAAATATTTTAAAATACAGCAAGATTTAGGTTTCTCTTGGTAAAGATGTTAAAAGTTGAAGTTTGTTATATATTAAGTTGATAATGTGTGAAATTAAAGTAATTTTATCTTACACTTGTTATATGAAAAGTTATTCAGTTTTATTAAAGTAAATTGTATCTAATAATAGGAATAGATTTTTTTTATTTTTTATTTATTTTTTTTTTGTAATTTTCAAACATTATATAAACTAAAATTTTCGAAGCACAATACATTACAATCAATATTTTACTTGTAGTTTTATATTTAATTTTCCGTTGTGAAATCTTTCTTGGCTGGAATACTTTTCATGTCAACTTGTTTCAATGTGTTGAATCAATATCTTATAATAATTCCTTATCTTATAGGAAAAATCAGTAAAATCATTCATCTCCTAATCTCAGTTTTCTATGAAAAATCAAATGTAATGACGAAATAAATGTGTAATGCTTTAAGCTTGTGATATTTACTTAAATTGTTCTAAAAGATATATATATATATATATATATATATATATATATATATATATATATA
>JAPDSC010026891.1:551164-563250 GCA_026290005.1 Latrodectus geometricus
ATATATATATATATATATATATATATATATATATATATATATATATATATATATATATATATATATATATATATATTTGTCACTTGATATGTAATGAGATTTAAAGACGTTGTTGTTTTCTAAATGCTATAGTTATTATTATCTCAATAATTTTTATCTTTTTTAGGTATATATTACATTTCTGTTTAGTATTTTAAGAATATACATATGCATGAATTTCTTTAAAACTCATGTATTAAGCTGTATTAAGTATTTTAGTAAGACAATTGATTTTTATATGAGTAATTGTAATTCTTATGTTGGAATTTATATTTTATTGACTTTAGAGTTCAGTAAAATCATTTTTCATTCAAATAAAGTGCATTTGTTGGTAAGTGAAAAGGCAACGTATATATAATACCATAGTTATCATATTTTAGGAATCTTTTCTAGCTGTCTTTGAGAAATAGAAAGCTTTAAAATTCTATTCATTCAAATGGGCTAAAGTTTTCTGATATAAACATAAAAAAATGTTATAATTATTTCTTGCTCTTAAAAAAATGTCTTAAATTCTTATCTCTTAAAAAATGTATAAATTATTTGCTTTAATTGATATGTGGAAAACTGTTCACAGTATGTTAAATGAATTAATTCTTTAATAATTACATTTTTCTATGGTATTTCAAGTATTGCTGGCAATTGACTATGAGAGATTAATGAGACCTCATAATAAATATTGCTGGTATATAAGTGATTTCATGTTATCACAGTAGTGGGTTTAATAGAAAGTTTGTGCTGCTGGACATATCAAAGTTTTTATTGATTAATAAATTCTTTGAGTCATAATATTTCTGAGTGATGCTACACGTGGAAGAACACTTTTAGTTTCTATTTATATCATAACACAATAGGTATTTTTTAATATATTGGACAGGAGAGAAGAAAAATTTAAATACACTCCAGGAAAATTATGTAACTGAAAAGAAAATTTTTAGGTTGTGGTAACATTGCTTTGTTGCCTCCTAAGTAACTAAATTACTTTGTACCTTTTAGAATTTTGTTGTGCTTAATGTTTTTATTTTGTTGTATTTCCTTAAAATTATCTTTTAGATAATGAAAATAAATTGTTCAGTGATATTTATATAAATGAGTATATGTGTATAAATTGTATGAAATGTTACACAAACAAACTTCATTACATTGCAACATAATTGTTAGAAAGTGTCAAAGTATATTATTTAAAAGCATAAAATTACTTAATGGTGCAAGTTATAATATTTTTAATTTAGAGATCATTTAATTTCTACCTTGTTACTTAATTAGTACATTCTGTAATTTTAAACTTATGAATATATTAATTATGTTATTCTGAGTGAGTTATTTTAATTTTTTTTTTGTTATTCTGAATATTATTTTAAATGTATTATTAATTTTCTTTTTTTGCCAAAATGTATTCATAAATTTAGCCTTAGTTATTTATGTTTTACATAAACAACCAAAGCTAAATTCATGAACAACATAATGTACAATATAGAGAAGACTTAGCCTTAGAACTTACTTATCCTAAGAATGAGAAATCTAAATTGATTTGAATGACAACTGTGTAAAACATACTTGCCATTGAAATCAATTTAGACTTTTTTATTCTTGGACTATGTACACTGTCTTCATTTTATTGTACATTGTCTAATCTTTGATTATGTACATTGGAAAGATACAGTTTTAAGTCAATTTTAAATTTTAAGTAAGCCTTTTTGAAATTTAATAAGTTAAAAGATTTATTGATATTGTGGTTGTATTATTCTTTTAACTATATAATCCATCATATTTATCAATTACAACTGAAAAAACTTTAAAATAAGAATGGTTTCATAAAGTATCAGAATGAGTAGACTGCTTAACAATTCTTGAGTAATCGTAAATCATTATTTATTTCTAATTTGATCTCTTATTTTCATAATGATTGCTCATTATCATAAAAGTTTACTTAACAGTAAAATGGATAAAAAGATGCAAAGTGAAACAAGAATCTTATGGAGCAAGAACCTTAAAGAATTCAATCATTCATTTGAAATATTTAAGATGCTTTAATTAAACGATTCAATGTTTTATCCTTATTATCAAAAATACTTTATCATTCATTAAAGATTATTTCAACGTTTCTTTTACTACTAATTATTCAGTATTCCAATGTAGGTTTAACTAATGGTATTTATTAAAGTACACTTCTCCAAACAAAGGATATTGTGAGTTTTATATAAAATAAAGACGTGAGCGAAATTTTTGTTGCCAAAAATGGGAGAAGAGAATCACAAATGCAATTTTTTTCTAATTTTCAAACTGTGGAGTATGCTAACTTTGAGTTCGACGTCAAATACGTCGCTTCAGCGGCAGTGAATAAAATTTGACTCTCAACTGAATGGAAGACAATGAAGACAAGGATGATCGGCATTCAGTTACTGTTTTGTTTCGATGACTACGATGTCTCAGCGAAGTCATTTAACTGATTCAGAAGCTTGGAGAGTTCTTGGTAGGTTAGAAGGGGGCCAAGGTCAAGCCGAAGTAGCGCAAGCCATTGTCGTGTCACAAAGTGTGATTTCCAGGGTCTGGAACCATTTTTCGGAGACAGGAAGTGCAGGCCGAAGATCAAGGTAAGGTCTTAGACGGCCAACAATGCCCAATGAAGATCATTATTTAGTGTTAACGGCTCGGAGTCACCGAAATATGAACGCTACTCTTCTCCAACAACACTTTCGCTCGGTTACTAACACCACGGTTTCAACTCAGACTGTTCAAAACCGGCTCCATGGTGTAAGTCTGTATGTTCGCCGACCCATGGTATGAGTTAAACTAACATCAAGGCATCGTCGCGACCGCAGGGAGTGGCAACAGAGCATGTGAATTAGAAGAGAAGTGAATGGAGCAATATTCTTTTTTCTGATGAGTCCCGTTTTTCTGTTCATTATGATAATAGGCGTATTTTTATCTGTAGGGACCGTGGCAGTTGGTATAATCCTGCGATCGTGCACGAAAGTGTCAGATTTGGCGGTGGGGGAGTGTTGGTGTATGGTAGCATCTCCATTGATGGGCGCATAGACCTCTATATCATTCTAGATGGACTTCTGACTGGTCGCCAATATAGGGATGAGATCCTCAGGCCTATTGTAGTCCCTTACGCTGCAGCAATCGGAGATGACTTCATTTTAATAGACGATAACTGCAGGCCACATCGTGCTGACCTGATGGAGGATTTCCTTTTCGAGGAAGGAATCGTACGAATGGAATATCCAGCGTGTTCTACTGACATGAATCCAATAGAGTACGCTTGGGCTTCCTGGAGGAAGACGAGTTGCTGGCCACCACTAACCCCTACAAACTCTCCAAGAACTGGAAAGAGCTCTTCTTAAAGAGTGAGAGTAAATAATAGCCTCATTGACTCCATGCCTTAAAGGTGTTCAACGTTGCTGGTCGTCTTGTGGAAACCATATCCCCTAAAATGATTTCCTTTAAAGAAAACACCTTTTCTTAATCTTTTTTTCTCATGCACAAATTGCGTTTTTTACCTTTTGTACACAAATACGTAATAAAATGAATTTTTTTCTGCCAAACATGTGTTATTTATTCTCTTATAACCAACTGTGTCTGTCGACCATGTATCAATCAGCTAAAATGTTTCCCAGTCACAAGATCCACCTAAAACTGCAATATCCTTTAAGTGTTTTGAGCAGTGTCTATTTCTCAGTGAATATTAATCAGTTATTCTTTTAAGCTTGATATGAATTTAGTGAGGTTATGAAATGAAAGACATATATATATATATATATATATATATATATATATATAGAGAGAGAGAGAGAGAGAGAGAGAGAGAGAGACTAAAAGAAACTTAAATGAGTTATTTTTTCAATGAGTTGTAAGTAAATTTAGTTTGTTTGAGTATATTAATGATAAAATTTATATATTGTATAAAATCAAATTGTGTGTCCAAAACTTTAAAAAAAAAAAAAAAAAAAAAAAAATTCCATTCCTTTTAAATGTTATTTGCATTTTGATTATTTTTATTTTCATAAATAATTTTTTCTAAATAGATCTAAAATAATATATGAATTATTACATAAATATTGAAAAATAATACATGAATGATAATTGTACTGTAATCAGTACTACTCAACAGAAAACTTTCATATTTTTCATTCTTATGCTTGCTTTCATATTTAACAAAAGAAAATAGTATGAGACTGTTTGTTAATAATTTCAAGATATAATACTTAAATTCAATAATTGTCAAGAAATTTGAGATTAGAGTAGTGTAAGTATCTACTAGGCATTCTTCTTATTTTTTTTTTTAAGTAATTGCTATTTGAGGTTATTTCTTAACTAAAACCTCTCAAAGTATTAACTAATGTCGCATAATCCACTCATTCATTCACACCTTTATTTAGTACTACCTATTTGTATTTATAAAATTTACATTTACTATTAAAAAGGACATTTTATGAATGAAAACTTTGAGCTAAAAATTTCAATATATTGTGTGGTTGGAAAAATTATACAGCCATTACACAGTAACATTGAAATTTTTAGTTAGAGTAGAGGTATTGTTATAATTTTTAAAAGTAAAATTCAAATGAATTTTTTTCCTTTATTTATAATTACTTTTTAATATACTCTCTTCAATTTCAAGCAACAATTTTCTTGAAATTGATTCTATGGGACAATTCGAAATGGTATTTCAATTGTTGAACTTTTGAATTGGGTAATAGATGAATTGTAATTTATTACAAATTCTCAAAGATTAATTTTTTAATCAGCAATATTTTGCTTGAAATAAGTAACTCTATAACGAATATGTTTCCATCGAAAAATTTTGCATAATTTTTAAGATTTTTATTTTGTTTTCCTGAATTTGTAATCTTTTGTGTCATAAAATTTAAAAAATTATAATGTACCTTATACATTTTGTGACAATACACTTAAGTGAAAATTCGCTGTATAAATCTACTTGCTAAAATTATATGTGATAATTCTTTATTTTCCCCTTTTGTCTTAAGTAAATTTTTTGTAGTAGTTTAAAACAATGTCAATGCATCAGAGAAGCACTTGAGCATCAAATGTTTATCTCTTTAAGGAACACAAATACGTTTTAACATTTGGTTAGTGAAAATACTTCAAAGAATTGTAAAATACTATTTAAAACACCTTTCTTCTTTAATAATTATAAAAATGTCTAGTTTAAAAAAGAGATTTCCATTTTCAATCATATGTTTCCATTATATTTGCAAATGTTTTCTACTTCAAGAAGCAAGTTACCATTTATAGTCAGTTAATATCTTTTGTGTTAATGT
This sequence comes from Latrodectus geometricus, assembly GCA_026290005.1. Taxonomy (NCBI): domain Eukaryota; kingdom Metazoa; phylum Arthropoda; class Arachnida; order Araneae; family Theridiidae; genus Latrodectus; species Latrodectus geometricus. The sequence goes on from JAPDSC010026891.1 coordinate 556,489, forward strand.
GTCTTATGGTGATTTTAAAATATTTTTTTGGAAAACAAATTATCTGAATTATGCACAGATTTATTTAAATTTTTTTATAAACATGAATTATATTTTTCAGTAATAAAAAATTCACCTTACCATTGTTGGTCATGTTAAATATTAAGTATACTGAAAGTAAACTATTCTAAAAAAACTTATTATTTTTAGAAAATTATTTTCATGTACTTTTGTCGAGTTCTAGTGACTCAACTTCATGCTGTTTTCGCTTAAAATCAGAAAAGTGAAGCATTTGACAGTGTTTTGGAGGGTGGCCACATCTTCTTTACTGGCTCTATGGGTTGGGGATATGTCCACATAGTCCAAAGTCTTTCAATTGGTGTGGCGAAGATAGGGAGAGGAGGGTACCAGTTCAGGTGTGTTCTTGTCACCTGACCGTGGTTCAAAATTACGACGTGCTTGAATATTTCATACCCGTTAACCTTAAAGAATTGTTTGAGGCTCATGCACCGCTATATATACATGTCAATACATTTACTTAAAAAAGAAAGCATGCTGTTATAAAATGTGAAGCATTTTAATTAGCATTAAATAGGTGTTTGTTAGTTTGTCACACACCAGGGCTAGTTAGATTGGATGTACAGTTAATAGGGTTATGAATCTCGAAGTTTAAAGTAAGAATAGAACTTACGATATGTTGAACCAAAGGACAAAATACTTATCATTCGGTTGTCAACGTGGTCCATAAAACGTGGAAAAATAGCTTATATATTTATACGAGTTACACAATAATATATTTTATATCTTGTATGACAATTTTGCACTCTGGAGTCAATTACAGAAAGATGTTAAAATACAAAAAAGGAGATATACAGTATATGAGTATTCTCATGTCGTCTTACCAAATTTACAGCGTCTGATCATCTTTCGATGAAGAATTAAGCTATCACCATTCGTTCTGTAGAGCAACTTTGAAGTCTGAGAATACCTGGTGATGGGAAATGTGTATGCACAACGCTATTATGGCCACCCTAAATATTTTCTTTGTGATCTAGGTCGAGTCAGAGTATTAGTCATTCCATACACGCAATCCTTTGATTCTTTAATAAGTTGCCGATAATACCATCTGTATAGAAGCGTAAATTATAGTCAATTAAAGTGAGAGGACTACGAATTGCTAAAATAGAATTTAAGACCTTGCAACCGCCTCAGAATTCTATCTATACACGTGCATAACGCTATGATACAATGAAATGAGCTCAAATTGTAATATTTCCAGTTTTAAATTTGTTTTGTTGTGGGTTTCGTTGCAGATTTCGTTCGCCTTATGATGTGTCTCTAGGATGTCATTGGGTTGTAGGGTAAATTTCGACTTCACCTATGTGAGCGTAGTTTAATAATCGAGAGTAATACTGTATTTCAACCAGACAAAATTCAATTGGCATGTTGATTACCCCAATTAAAACATTATTTTGAATAGGACGGATAATCGGAACACAAATTCATGTATGTTTCATAGTTTTTTAATTTATAATCTTCCAAAAAGTGACAAATATTCTTTTACCTGTTGTATTTCATGTCATGGCAGCTGCAAATACAAATATCACTCATGTAGAGTTCGCTTTTTTTCCGCTTGCCTACAGTCATATATTCTTCCACGTTTGTCGTCCTTGAGAAAGTCTTCGAATAGCTTTTTGGATTATTCGAGTGTATGTTTTTTGACATAAAACTATGATGGATTATCTCATAGTAAATTTGCGTATTTTCATCACGCTCCGCAGTTTGTGTGTGAATTTCAGTTATTCTATTAAATTTGCATATTAAGATTGGAAAACACTACTCTGTTCTGAACTTTTGGAAGGGAATATACATATTGATTTACTGTGAAAGATGCGTATCACAGTGTTATATTTTCAGAATTATCAAAGAAATTTTACAAATATTTTTATGTGCAACTCATACCCATATAAATTCAAGCTACGCTGCTCAAAACAAAGGATATTGTGGATCTTGTGGCTGGGAAAATTTTTAGCTGATTGATACATGGTCGCCCAACGTAGTAGGTTATATGAGAATAAATTACACTTGTTTGGGAGGAAAAAATGCATTTTATTGCCCATTTGTGTACAAAAGAAAAAAAAAAAAACACAATTTGTGCATATAAGAAAAAAGAGTAAGAAAATGTGTTTTCTTCAAAGGAAATCATTTTCAGTAAGGGGTTTGATTTACAGGGACGTTCAGCAACGTTGAACCCCTTTGAAGCATGGAGTCAATGAGGCTATTAATCACGAGTTGGGGTTATTCTATTCCATTCTTCCAGAAAAGCTCCTACTTGTTCTTGGAGAGTTTGTGGGGGTGGTTGGTGGCCAGCAACTCGTCTTCTTAGAGCGTCCCAAAAGTGCTCAATGGGATTCATGTCTGGAGAACACGCTGGCCATTCCATTCGTACGATTCCTTCATCGAAAAGAAAAAGAAAAGTCATCTCCGGTTGTTGCAGCGTAAAGGACTACCATAGGTCTGAGGATCTCATCTTTATATCGGCGACCAGACTGAGGTCTATCGCAAATGATATAGAGGTCTGTGCGTTCATCAATGGGGATGCCACCATACACCAACATTTTCTCACAGCCAAATCTGACACTTTCGTGCACGAACGCAGGATTAGTCCTACTGTCACGTTCCCTCCAGATGAAAATACGTCTGTTTTCAGGATGAGCAGAAAAACGGGACTCTATAGAAAAAGAACATTGCTCCATTCATTTCTCCCCCAGTTCACGTGATCTGTTGCCCACTCTCTGCTCTCGCGACGATGTCTTGATGTTAGTTTTACACATACCATCGATCGGCGAGCATACAGACCTACACCATGGAGCCGGTTTCGAACAGTCTGAGTTGAAACCGTGGTGTCAGTAGCCGAGTAAAAGTGTTGTTGGAAAAGAGTATCTTTCATATTTTGGTGTCTCTGAGCTGTTAACACTAAATACCGATATTCATTGGTTGTTGTAGCCCGTCTACGACTTTGCCCTGGTCTTCGGCCTGCATTTCCAGTCTCCAAAAAACGGTTCTAGATCTTGGAAATCACACTTTGTGACATTGAACTCTCCCAGCTTCTGAATCAGTTAAATGACTTCGCTGAGACATCGTAGTCATCGAAACAAAACAGTCACTGAATGCCGATCATCCTTGTCTTCATTGTCTTTCATTCAGTTGAGAGTCAAATTTTATTCTTTGGCGCTGAAGCGACGTTTTCGACGTCGAACTCAAAATTAGCATACTCCACAGTTTGAAAATCAGAAAAATTTTGCATTTGTGATTCTCTTCTTCCATTTTTGGCAAAAAAATTTCGCTTACGTCTTTATTTTATTTAAAACTCACAATATCCTTTAATTGTTTGGAGCAGTGTACTTTAATAAATATCATTAGTTAAACCTACGTTGGAATATTTAATAATTAGTAATAAAAGAAACGTTGCATTTGTGATTCTCTTCTTCCATTTTGAGCAAAAAACATTTCGCTTATATGTTTATTTTGTATAAAACTTACAATGTCCTTTAATTGTTTTGAGCAGTGTATCTAAATTCTTCAAATTTGTTTTTATACTTAATGAAACAGTAATGCAATGGCAATATTAATTAATTGAGATTGAAAAGAATTTAAGAAAAATGGTTATTTAAACATATAGAATATAGTATGTTCGTAGTCTTAAAAAAAAATGGAATAAAGATATTTTGATAATTTTAAATTATATATATATTTATAATTCAATATTTAGTATATGTTTAGGCCAAATAATTTCAAAAGGAAAAATTAGAATTGTTGAGTCATTTGATTTTAATGGTGTGAAATTTAATGTGGAGTTTCTATTAAATGAAGTGTGTTATTGCCATAAAAATTTAAAATTCATTTTATAATTTTTTTTATGTAACATGGTGTTTCTGTTAACATTTTTAGGGAGCGGCCATTTGCATACAATTTTAGATCTCATATTGCTTCAAATGCAATTTTTTTAAATTTTCTTTGATAAAATAAAATTAGATCAGGAAGAGATATTCTTTATACTATTTAAAATGTGTTTTAAGTTTAAATTTAGAAATGATCAGTTTTATTTTAAAGTACTAAAGTACTGAAAATTTTAGGATAACAATATACAAATACACTCGATTTACATAATGATATATTTGAAAGGAGAAAGATGGACACATATTCCCCATATACAAACAAAAAGTACATTAATGATCTATGTTCAAGAAAATTTAAATGTACTGAATTACTGCATTGTATTATTTTAGAAATGGGGTAATTGTGTGTGTGGTAGTTAAATGGCCGATACTCTGTTCAGTTGAAAATTTGACAGCTAATTCAAGCATAGATGCTTATTGATACTTAATCTAATAAAAGAAGTGTAGTTGTGAATTTGCAATATGCATTATTTTTCTGCTATTTTTATATTCTTCTGCATTTTTATGCATTTACTTGACATAAAACAATAGTGGATTGTTAGAAGTAGTCAAATAAAATCTTAAAGACATTATGGTTATATCTGCAAAACTAAGTTCAATACTGATTAACACCTTTATCTTAAAATTCCACTTAGATTTGACTTTTTTTGAGAAGGAGAAATTATGTAATGTGCAGTATTATCGGCTACATTTTGAATGTAAATTTAATTCTGTTTCGTTTTCATCGACGAATCTAGATAATTTGTGAAGAGTTATTTTGAAATTTTTGTACCGCTGAATGATAAAATATCACGAAAATTTTAATATTATTTCGTTGAGCCCCAAAGAATTTGGTGGATATTTTAAATAACAAAACTAAGAGTGAAATTTTATTTGGAATGTAATTTGTTTTCATAGTTTACAAATTCCATAATCCTTGCTATTGAGATTGGATAAATTTTTGATAGAATTTTTCAAATCACCGAGATATAGCTTGTAAGTGAAGTATGTAATTCTTGCCGCTGCATCTGCTTTGTCATTCTCATATCTATCTGTATGACTAAGTTTTCTTCCAACAAACTTTCAAAATCTTGGTTACGTAGTTTCTAAGATGGTGAACATTTGAGAAAACTCAATTTTTACTATCTCATGGGACGACAAGGTCTGTCAGTAATTTTTAATTCTTCCAAGACATTTGCTATCAGCACGTATGCAGAATTTATGATGTTCATGGTCACAAAAGCTTTAGTGCATGATAAATTACTACACCTTCAGCTCTATATATTGATCAGACCTTCTTACAACCGTAACTGCATGAGGTATTTTAAAAATATGCACCACATCCATCATAATCTACTCTTGGAACCATCCGTAAAAACGAGAATATATGGAGAATACCGATTGCGATAAGCGAAAAAGAGTTTGTAAAACAATTGGATTTGTAATTAATTTTTTTTTATCTAAGAAAAAGGTTACTATAGTTTATTGAAGGAATATTTTCCATGGAATATTTTTAACATTGTCAATGATGTGAACCCGTAAGTCATGTGTGCAGCTCAGAGAGGCCAAGAAATAATTTAACTCGAACTAAGTAAGGAGGAATGTTAAAAGCTGTCACGCGAGTATGGTAAAGTGTCATCAGAGCAGAAGAGTTAGATAGAGTTAAGCTTTGGTAAGGTAATATATTATGTTTTTTTCTAAAATGTATATGAGGCGAAGTTTGACCATACGTTTAAATATTTTACAACGGCAGCTCGTATGGAGCTATTAAATGGTAGTTCAAAGGATCTGACGAATCTACCAGGTTTTAAAATAGGAATAACTGTGGCCTCTCTCCACTTAGGATTAGATTGTTCGTTCCAGATTCTATTAAAAAATGTAGAGGATTTGACGAAGAACCTAAACTAAGATGACGTAGCATATCATAATTTATGCCATCAAGTCCTGCACTTTAATTATAATCTTTTAGTATGAGATTTTTAAATTCAGACATCTTGAAGAGTTACTATTATATGGATATGATTGTTAATTGAGAAATCTGATCGCGGTGTTTTCTCAGCAAGAGATTTAATTTTCAGAAAAAAACTGGGATTATACTATTCGTCGCTGAACACATTAGCAAAAGATTTCGCAGTGACGTTAATTATGTCAACAGGAATAGAGTATGAAGCAGTTGTGGTATACCTAATGGGAATAGAAAATATTCTGTGTATTCTACAGGTGGCTTTTATCCTTTTCCACAATTGTTTGCTTCGTGTTGAAGATATTATAGAGGAAACATGTCTTCCAAAATTATTTTTTGAGCATTACGTATGGTTTTACAAACAATAGCCTTGGCTCTTTTAAATGCTGTGATATTCTCTGAGGTAGAGTATCTCCGAAAAATATTCTATAATTTATGTAAAATTCTTGGCCGATAACGGGAGGCTGCATGCCACGCTTGTGGCCAAGAATGCTATACAGTGTGACTTGGTTGAGAGACTTGGTACCATCCTCCTTACTCACCTGACCTTACATCATCACCACCTCTTCCATTTCCTAGACAATCATCATCGAGGAAAATCCTTCACCAATGAAGCAGACGGGCGCCAAGCACTTATGGACTTCTTTTCATCCAATATCTCCGAGTTTTATCACAAGGAGATTGCACAACTGGAGACACATAGACAGAATTACTGGATGCCGATGGTGATTACTTTGAGAACTATAACAATAGGCTACTCTTAATTTTGGTCATGTTCTTTTGTATAATTAAAATCGTCAAGAATTTTCTTGATTACCTTGTTTAACACCATTTAACACACACACACACACACACACACACACACACACACACACACACACA
>JAPDSC010026891.1:563350-577268 GCA_026290005.1 Latrodectus geometricus
ACACACACACACACATATATATATATATATATATATATATATATATATATATATATATATATAATGACTATTTTATAATAAATTATTTCCTAGAATTTTAAAGTAATTTCCAATTCATGACAGTAAAATGGGTGATTAATATTGTTTACATTATTTTAATCAAGGATTTAGAAAATTCAAAACTATAGAAGAAAATGCTTCTGAAATATGGCTAAAAGTAAAATATTCTGAAAGGAAATAATTTCTAAGTGCAAAGAAGAATCTCAAATGCTATCAAGGAATATTGCTTCAAATTCACCATTATCTCATACAGCTTACAATTATATTTACCAATGTAATTAATTATATTTATTGTTTATAATTTGCTGCTTTATTTTCAGAAAGATGTATATTTTTTCTGTGTTATCAAGCCAATTCTTTAATTAAAACTTGTATAACAAAGAGTTTTGTGCATTTTTTCTTGCTTACATTGTCACTGTACTATATAAATAAGTATTTACAAAGTACAGAAACTACTGTTCTTTAATGCAGTCTAGTAAATAAAAATTTAAATACAAACTATTATGATATTTAAAGTTTAATATTTTATATCTACAGTAATTCATGAAAATTTATATCTACTACGAGGGTTACTTTGAAATTTTTGAGATATGCGCAGACCAGAATTCATAAAATAAAAATAACGATTTAATTTTAAAATACACAGAAGATGATTTTTTACTGACTTACTTCAACTTGTTTAGCGTAGAATAAATTTTAAACCGAAGAGAAAATGGAGTTGACTCGAGAACATTTTCGCGCTATGAATTTATACGATTTTAAAGCAGGATTAAATCAAGAAGAATGCGTTCAACGGTTGCAATTAGCATTTGGTGATGAATCTCCAGCTCGTGCTACTGTATTCAGATGGCTTAGAGAATTTAGAAGAGGTCGCAATTTTCTTCAGGATGAAGAACACACCGGAAGACCGCCGTCGGCCGTAATCCCGGATAATGTGTCTGCCATACGAAAAATGTTAATGGATGAAAATCGCTGTACCTATCAAATGATACAAAAGGAACTTAACATTGGATCCGCAGTCATACACAAAATCATTCATGAAGAATTACATATGAAAAAAATAGTTTTCCGTTTGGTCCCCCATAATGTAACTGAACACCAAAAAGAGGAGCGTGTCAGAATCAGTAAAGAAACTCTTAAATTGCTAAATGATGGTGGCCATTTCATCATTTCTAAAATTGTAACAGGTGATGAAATGTACATACCGTTTTTTGACGTTCCATCATGTCAAGAAAGCAAAGTATGGGTCTTTGAAGATGATCCCACGCCGAAAATGGTGAAAAAACAACGCGAACTGAAAAAAGTGATATATGCCGTTTTCTTCAGAAACACGGGATTGGTCAAAGCCATCAAGCTGGAAGGACAGAAGACAATAACAGCAAACTGGTATACCACTAAATGTCTTTCAGAAATTCTACAAGAACTGAATGTTAGGGGACTAATGCTTCACCATGACAATGCATCTTCACATACAGCCGGATTAATAGTTGAATTTCTTAAACAAAAACAAATTAAAGTGGTCGAACATCCGCCGTATTCACTTGATCTAACTATGTGCGACTTTTGGTTATTCTTTAATCTAAAAAAGAACTTACATGGACGTCGTTTTCATTCAGAAGAAGAGATTAGTGTGGCTATAAATGCATTTTTTCATCTATTCCAAGAAATGAATGGCTTGTAGAATTGTTTTCAAAAATATTAGGCTTGAGGCATTTAATCTGTGGAAAATTCGTCTACAAAAGTGCATTGATACTGGAGGAGACTACTTTGAACACACCTAAAAATTTATAAGTAATATTTTAAAAATCTAATTGTATCTCAAAAATTTCAGAGTGACCATCGTATAACTATAGTTATTAATTGTTAAAAAGTTTTCTTCATAAATTTTTATACTTATGAAACATTTTGTGATAAAAACAGAATTGCTTAAGAAAATATTACAAATACTGACAAATGTATCCAATTTTTCATCTGATTATTTTTTCTCTATTTAATTTAGTTTACAATAAATTTTCAATTTTACCATGTAAAATTCCTTCAAAACAAAATAAAATTAATTTTCTTTAAGTTCTTTAAAAAATAATAAACATTCATCGTTTCCGTAAGAGTTAGTTTTGTAACTCTAATGTAAGTAAAGATGAAGTTTCAGCATCCATGAAATCTCAGTGACTAAATACAAAGAATAAAGAAAGGTAGTAAATAATAATATGGAAATAAATACACTACTGGTCATTAAAATTACTACACCAAGAAGGCGACATGCTACAGACTTGAAATTTATACGAAAGGAAGAAGGTGCTGTGATATGAAAATGATTAGCTTTTCAGCGCATTCAGACAAAGCAGGCGCCGGTAGCGACACCTACATTGTGTTTAAATGAGGAAATTCTTCAGCCAGTTCCTCATACACAAATTGCATTTGAACGTTGTGGCCTGGTGAAAAGTTGTTGTGATGCCTCGTGTAAGAAGGAGAAATGCGTACCAGCACGTTTCTAACTTTGATAAAGGTCGAATTGTAGTTTACCGGGATTGCGGTTTATCTTATCGCAGTATTGCTGCTCGCGTCGGTTGAGATCCAATGACTGTTAGCAGAATATGGAATCGATGGGTTCAGGACGGTAATACGGAACGCCATGCGGGATCTCAACGGCCACCTATCACTAGCAGCCGAGAAGACAGGCATATTATCCGCATGGCCGTAATGGATCGTGCAACCACGTCACGAGCCGTGAGTCAAGAAACGAGGTCGTTTGGAAGACAACAAGTGTCTGCACGAACAGTTCGACGATGTTTGCAGCAGCATAGACTCTCAGCTCGGAGACCATGGCTGCGCCTTCCCTTGACGATGCGTCATAGACAAGAGCGCCTTCAATGGTGTGATCAACGACGAACCTGGGTGCACGAATGACGAGACGTCATCTTTTCAGATGAATGCAGGTTCTGTGTACAGCATCATGATGGTCGCATCCGTGTTTGGCGGCATCGTGGTGAACGCACACTGGCAGCGTGCATTCGTAATCGTCATACTGGCCCATCACCTGGCGTGATGGTATGGGGTGCCATTGGATACACGTCTCGGTCACCTCTTGTTCGCATTGATGGTGCTTTGAACAGTGCACGTTACATTTCTGGTGTGTTATGACCCTTGGCTCTACCCTTTATTCGAGTCCTGCGAAACCCTACGTTTCAGCAGGATAATGCCCGACCGCATGTTGTCGGTATTGTACGGACCTTTCTTGATACGGAACATGTTCGGCTGTTGCCCTGGCCAGCACGTTCTCCAGATCTTTCACCAATAGAAAACGTCTGGTCAATGGTTGCCGAGCGACTGGCTCGTCACCAAACGCCAGTCTTTACGGTTGATGAACTGTGGCATCATGTTGAAGCTACATGGGCATCTGTACCTGTACATGCAATCCAATCTCTGTTTGACTCAATGCCCAGGCGTATAACTGCTGTTATTACTGCCAGATGTGGTTGTTCTGGGTACTGATTTCTCAGGATCTATCCAGCCAAATTTTTTGAAAATTTAATCACTTGTTATTTCTAGTGCACTATATTTGTCCAATAAATATCATTTTGTTATCTGTATTTCTTCCTGGTGTAGCAATTTTAGTGGCCGTTAGTGTAGCTTCTAGAAAACTGCAAAAATAAAGTAAAAGAAGTTGGGAAAAATATCTTACGCAATTCAAAAAAAGAAATTACCTATACTGTTTATATATATATATATATAAACTTTCTATTTTAATATTTAAATTTGAGAATATTTCAACGGTTTTAGAATTCCTTTAAATATATTGCGCGCTTTTGAAATCCTATATGTTATACGCGGATTCAGAAATATTTATTCTTCCATTTACTGATATTCATTTTTATAAATTAATAAAAAATAACCTACAATTCAATTACTTTATTTAATAAATTCATTTTAACATTCCATTTAATTTCAAATAAATATAGTTTCTTATGTAAACATTTTATATACTGTAGCATAATACTACTTTTTAATTATATTTTACTAAAAGTCTGAAATTAGCAGTAATTCTTTGAGGGAATAAATTATAAATTTTGTGCTTAGAATCTGTATATAGATTTTTTATCCAATCAAAGGTGCTGTAGACTAAGAATAAGATATACTTTTGGGGAAGATTTTGACTCCCTTCTAGGGGGAATATATTAATTTTACTTTTTGTAAGGCAAAATGTCTTTAGAAATATTCTCTTGAAATTTGGATCGATTTTAATGAGCTAAAAAAAAAAACATTGACCTATGAACTAACCACAATTGATCTATAAATTCGTTAAGAATTTTGATTGCATTGTTCTATGACAGTTGTTCTTCGTAGGGTCAAAAGAATAATCATCTCTCTCTTTGATCGAAAGTAGAACAATTTAAGTTTTGAAGAGAAGCTTTATATGTGTGTATGCAGTTTATTGCAATTTAAGAAGACATAATTTTAAAACAGCAGGTCGTATTTATGTTAATAATGTGTGATTCGAAAGATTCCTGATAGATGAGTATGTACAAACAGAGCTTTAGCATTCTATTTTGGCCAGAACATTGAATTTGTTACCGTTCACTCTGAGATGGTTAAGATCCTTGTAAGTATTTTGGAAATGTTTATTAGAGTATTTATAAAAGGTAGACTATTTATATATATATATATATATATCCTTTTCATAAATTAGTTGTTTTTTTATTTTTTCTCTTGCACTAAGATAAAGAATTTCTGAAGTAAGAGTTCCATTACGCATTTAACCAGTGGTATTCAGTATATATGAATATGTATGTATAAATATGTATATACATTCAGTATATATGAATATGTTTTTGCACTGTGAGCAAAAAACTTAAGCAAAAAGGTTTTTTCCATATTTACACGATAGATCATCAGAAAGACACATGAAATTCAAAATAGAGAGCAGAATTTTTTACTTAAATGAAGATGAAAGCATAGTTGAGAAAAAATAAATACAATGCATACTGTATGGAACCAAACAAAAAAGGCTTTATTAAATCCATTTATATATTTACAAATGATTGCTCAAGAGCAAGAACAAAAGCAGATGTTCCTTAGTATGGGATATGTCCTACCCTTACTGGAATGGTTACATTTCACTGTCTCTCTATACTCAGCACCAGATTTCCAACAGTTCTTGAGGCAAGAGTGTTTATTGCTCAATCAGCATCTGTTTCAGTTGTTGGGGTTTTCGAGGAGGATGTAATTGAGCTGCAAGACTCCTTTCCAAAGCATCCTACACATGTGATATGAGATTTAAATCAAAGGAGTATTCTGTGACAAATAAATTCAAGAGATATATTTCCTTACCAACAACAGGTACTCTAAGCAACTAAGCTGCTAAGCAACAGGACTCTGGTGTGGCCATGCATTGGTTTGGAAGAAACATACATTTGGAATGATATCTTCCTTGTAATAGCGAATTGTAACAAAAGTATCTAAAACGTTGAGCTCAGTCCGCCCGTTTAGCATAGTGCCTCCTTAGACAATAATTTCAGAACCACCGTAACGGTTTCCTTCCGTGATGTTACTGAGATAAAACAGTGTCCCGATTTCACTCCGAATCAACTGGCATTGAAGATCACCTGTAACGCTGAAACAATTCTATTAATGAGATGTCCATCTTTTATTTCCATCTTTTATTTTTTGTGTTCAAGCTTTTATTAATTTTGTGTTCCATCTTTTATACAATAGACCACCTTTTTGAAGGCGTGTGGACACTATAAATCGCAATCGTTACTGTACACAGTTGGGGTTCAAAACTTAAGAAACAATGTAAATTTTAAGTAGATAGATGTGAAATTTCAGAAAAGAAGTTCTTACGATCCGAATAAGGAACACATATTCAGTATATATGTCATTGCGTATGCATATATCAGATACAAAACTTCAAAGAAGACGTCAGCATACTACAATAAAAAGAAGAACAGAGACGCAATTAAAAAAATATTAATAAATTGCACGTTAGTTCTTTCGTGAAAATTGGCTAGAAGAAATCATTTAGGCGACTTCACAAGTGAACGAATGATCGGAAAGCTGTAGGAGGAGTATAGTACAACCAGTTAGCTCCTAAGTTAGTAATTAAAGAAAGTTACGCTTTGCACGCTTGAAAAGCCTAAGTGTATAACAGGATAACTCTATTACTTTTTTGCTCAATATTAACGTCAATTTTTAAAGCAAATTTCCCGTCGTTCGGAAATACATATTGTACCATTCTTCGGGTTTTTTATCGATTGTTAATTGATAACACAATCATTTGAAAATCACAAGATTTTTATTCGCAGTAAATTCAACAGGTTACAGAAAATTCCAAGATTAAAATCACAATTACACAGCTTCAAATCAGTTAACTCAGCAGGAAAAACAGCTTCCAATAACAGAAGTTTCAAATACCTCAGACAATCAACAGCTTCTATGCACCAGATTAACATTCAAGATTGATCGTCTTCGCTAACTCATTGTATGTCGAGCAGTGATACCTTACTTGGCGTGAAATCTACAAATTTTGCCTAGCTTCTGGAAGGTTCTAGGATACCTTGCTCGATAAGATTGTTAATATTCAGCATGACTTTTAAATATTATTAAAATAAAAAATGGAAATATTTTTCTCTTCACCAGTTTAATAATATACACATTGCATTATCTGTGACAATGAAAGTGCAACACCTAAAAGCACATGTGCGGAAAGTAACGAAAAGATGTAAAAAGACAGACACAATGGCAAACAATAAATGATATTTGTAATGATAAGATATAAATAAAAAGACGAGACAATATGTGTAGAAATAGGACCACAATTAAACACAACGAATGTGTATATTGTCCCCTAAAGGATAGCTCTCCATTATTTCTTTGTCTTCGAATACAGCAATTGATGATCAATTCTATACAAACGATGTTCAATCAAATCCAAAGCATTTTGCATGTGTGAGACAAGTGGTCATCCTAACATCCGGATACCTTGCATGTTCTGTGTGTGGTCTGACGTTATTCTATTGATAAATGGGTAGTATGATCGCACGTCGTTTATGTGTCATTAAGCCCTCATATTGCTAACAATGTGGGGTAGTAGTGATTTGCAGTCTTAACCAACCTCGCCGGGAACCGTGATACCACAATATAAAGTGAAAGGAAGCTCCATAGTCACGACCGCATTCGATCTGTCACAAAGCGCAGCTAAACTCGTAGAGGATGATTGTCATTGTTTAAATGAAAAAATCAAACATGTGAAAACACTACAATACACTTCCAAACTGCATGCTCTCTTGATATTTTTGCTAACAGAGTCATCCATATTCTTAATTCAGTGACAACTAGCATAAAATTGTATTAAAGTCAGAGCACGTTTCTCACTTTGTTGGAAATGGAAATGTTGCTTATTTAGATCGAGTTGGATATTATTTCAATGTTGCTATTCTTGCTGATCGATATGCCATGGTTACCAACAAAATATGGTATCAAATTAGTTAATGACAATCATAACACCGTGTAGGATCTTGCTAGTCCCCCATCGCTAACAGTTGTGAAAACAGATCTTTTATATGCATGGGTTCAGAAATCGTACAATCATGTCATGAATAATCAGTCAAGAAATGAAGTACTTTCCAAGAAAACAAATGTCTAAACTAACAGATCGACAACACACTCGAGATTGGCGTCATGAAGTTTTTTTAGACGAATTTTCATTCTGTATGTATTATCGTGACAGTGATAGTCGAGGAACACATTTTTGCTGCGATTTCAGATTATCTTATTGAATTATAATCTAGAGTGATTTTATGGAGGGTTGCTGAATAGAAGCATCAACCATTTCTTTTCCACATTGCCGACAATTTGAACCATTATATTTTTAATTTGTATGAGTCCTGTTATCTGCTTTATCTTCATGGCTGCCATTACGCTATATTTTGGCATAATTATGCAGGTATGCTTATTATATATATGGTCCTGGTCTTCTTTCATATAAAACAGAACCATGCTCAATTCTAAGTCTAGTCAACAAGTTATGCTGATCCCCCATCAATTGGAAGTACCTGTTCATTAGTTGGAGAGCAACTCACTCTACCACTCTCCTGTTGATATTGCTGATGAAATTTAGAATAGCATTGACGTTGCATGAATTATTGTACCCGTTCACGGAATGTAATATCTACGGGATTCCATAATAAGAGATATAAGTATTATTTTTGTAGCCATTTATATTAATTTTTCAGACCTATACCTTAGCGTTTCCTGAAAATGTAATGACTTCTTCTTCCAACCATAATATATTTGTTTAACAAATACTATTTTGTTATTTGTTCTCGTTGCAGCAAAGTTAAATTCGTCGGTAATGTACTAAATGTTCATATTAACCAGAACAATTTAATTTATTTATTTTTACACGTGAAATTGCCCATGGTATAATATATCAAAATTATATCATCACCGATTATCAATAGTAAAAGAATATAATTAAAAATATGTCTCTGATTTAATCTACCTTACTAAAGGGATTGAATATACCTATAAATGCATTTCAGCTATGATATTTATTGCATACACATTTTGACAAATATACATTTGACATATAATGAATTTTCTAGGACCTTATGAATGATTAATTGATTGTTAATCTATAGTGAGAAAATTTTGTTATCAATTTGAGTTTTCATTTTTATTTGTCAATGTTATTTTATGATCCAAGAATCTCATTGTTCTAAGACAATGCTTTGCGAAAAAGGATATTACTTAATCTCAATATTTTGCGCTTATATACATAAATCTAACTAGACATTCCATAGAAAATGAAGATATGGGATTATATATAGTGATGAATAGAGGAATGGAGCTAATTTAGTCAAGAGTTCACTGAAGAAATACGGGGTTATTCAGAATTATACAGCATTTCTACCCCATGTTCGATTCCCTTGACAGAACGTTAAATGACAAAGTATTTCGAGATGAGTAGATGATAGGATGAAAGATGAGATCCCATCTGCGAGTAAGGGAGTTCTTACTAATAGGGAAATTTAATACAAAATAATTACGGAAGGAAAAATATAAGAAAGAGAGTGCATATTCAATTGCAAAAAATAGTTACACGTGATGTAACATAAACTGAAATATTGAAATACCATAGTAATATAGATTTTGTAGAATCATGGTTTAAGAGATGATAATTTGTTGAAGTTTTGAGCTAAGTCATTATACGGGAGTACATAACATCAAATGAATGATATTTAGAAAGATATTGCTAATATGTTCAAAATTATGACAGAGAACACTTGAGAACTATATTCCAGAAAAATAGCTTAATAATGAAACTGTTAAAAAGCTGCTGTTTCTTAAAATTAATATTAATTGCTGTTATTGAATCATAACTTATAAAAGTAGGTTTATTATTCTTATATCTGAATGAAGTATGGACCAATTTAATTAGATGAGGGTGAAATTAATAAAAATGCTGTGGAAATAAATAATTATTTCAAAAGTATTATCAATTTAATTTCACAAATAGTTTATTTTTGCGTGTATGTGATTATAATAAGAAATAAATTTATTAAAATACTACATTTTCTTTAAAGAATAACAATAACTTACAGAACTTAATTTTGAGAAACTTATCTGTTACGCAAGTTAAGTAATATGCATTTATGCTATAAAAATTATATATTTTTGTGAAAGTAGAAAAACTACTCAAAAAAACCACTAGAATATTATAGAGTTTGTGGTATATCAATGTTTGTATCTGGTTCTAATATGTGTGGTATTAACTCAGCCAAGCTCTGCTCTCAAGAAAAGCAACGTTCAGCCATGGCTTTGCTGTTATAATAATATTAGGTTGGGGAAAAAGTAATCCATTATTTTTTCGGTAGACGTCTGTAGTGATCGATATCTCGTGAGGTATCTATCAAACAATTTCAGATTTATGCTCGTTGGAAAGGTGACATTTGACACTAAAATATCCTCTTGCGGTTTTTTGTTTCATTAATTCAGTTACGAGTACAAGGTTTTAAAAATGGAAGACAACAAACAGAAAATTCGATACATTTTCGTTTTCTCTTTTAACGGCGAAAAAGATAGCCGGGTGGGTAAAATTGTGAAAGGTGTTTATCGTCCTATATAAGACTGTAACAACCAGTTACGTACAATTTTTGTTTCGTCGATTCCGTTCGGGTATTTTTGATGTTAGAGATGCATCTCGCATGTGGATACAGCATCGTCGAAAATGTCTATAAAATATCAAAAATGATCGAAGTTAACCGCATGTCAGCAGTCGTAACGCGCAAGACCTAAAAATCTACATGAAAGCTGTTTTAAACCTTTTTACAAAGTGAATCCAAAAGAAGTTACATAAAGTTCACGTAAAAATAATGGATTTCTTTTTCCCCAACCTAATATCTTTGAATGGTCATCATCAAGCAGCCTGCCAAAACTCCATTTCTTTTGCTGATAAAATATGTCTGGCAAACAATTTTTGCCATTTCCAAATACTTCCTGAATTCAAAATACTAAAGCAAAATTGCTTAATTATTTCGAATCGGTCAATTCAAAATAATTCAGTAATTTCTGCATCTGCGGTAAGATGTAACACATCCTCTAATCTTCTCTGAGTATCACTACATTCATAACATACTGCAGACTATATCTTTGTGTTAATAAAATGGCGTTTCTGTGTGATGTATTGTCATTTAATGATATACATCATTATATGATATACGATAAGTTTATAGTAGTTTAGCATAAATCTTTCTTGGAAGTGACTCTTTTTTACAATGGAATACAATACGAACTATGGAGTTCTCTAACACAAAGCACCGAATGGCCGTGCCAGTACTGTTTTGTTTTTTCACGAGTACTGTTTTGTTTTGTTGCAAATAAGTAAAATAAATCCTAAAATTTGATAATAATTAAATGATAAATCTATAATGGCTATAACAAATTACTCTTATTCATAACTAAGACTTTAAACTGAAATATAAAACATATTTTGTACATTACTGAAATTGTTAATAGATAAAATAAATCATATAATTAAATTAATATAAAGTATCCGTGTATGAAATATAGTTTAAGACTTACTTAAATCATTAAAATAATTAAACAAAGAAATTTAATGTGAAATTTAAGAATAAATTCTCTTATCTATCTTGTAACGTTCTTATAAATTTAAAAATGATTTTATGTCTGTTTAATTGTTCATGGATCGAAACTCCCCCATTAATTTTCATAATTTGTAATCTGAAAGATATAATTCGTGAAATGTTAAATATATTTATTAGATATTATTTAGTGTGTGATAAATAGATAAGGGTTGAATAAAGTTTAATTTGTTTATTAAAACATTTTTAAATATAAATCATTGTTAAAGGGTATTAAGTAAATTGACTTAAGAAATAAAATTATATATAATATCTAGTTGATAACATAAAGTGCCCTCATGTAAACTGTTATTCATATAAATATTGTATAAAAGCAATATATTGCTAAATAACAATCTACTGCAGTAAATTAATTTGAGATAAATAATTATAGTTTATTTTTACATGATTTTAAATACGAAAAATTTTATATTTTATTTTTAATACTAGTCTTTTTTTAAATCATTTAAATTTTGATAAGAAAGTATATAAAATTTATAAATTGAGGTAGAATGGAAGCATTTTGTTTAATAACTAAGGATTACCATAAATCTTGTCGAAAATAAAATAGGCACAGTTTTTAGAGCATTGAAACGGAGAGAGGTTTCCTAAGCATTCTGAAATATCAATATGTACATTTCGTTCCATGTGATTGATGGTTTTTTTACTCAGAAATGTTAACATAAAAGCACACTGAAAAATGTTGTGCCTTACCCTACCTTCTAAGATTCTAGAATTTGGATAAAACAATGTCAAAATCTCGTCTGACATGACAATCTGAATAATTTATATTAAACTGCATCTAGTTAGTAAATTCATTGTTTCAGAATTTTAGATATTGGATCTTTGTTATTCTTGAAAACGTTCAAGTGGAATAGGAATAAAATGAACATCACTCGTTAGTTTATTTCCAAATTATTCTTGTTTGTGAATAGAAATTGTTAAGATAATTTAAAAATGACATTTTATTAAGTCAACATATTTTTATTTGTCTTCATTTGCAGTACTGCAAAAAGTACTAATTTTTAGATGACTGTTTTACCCTTTGATTGATTTTGTTTCTTCTAACAAAATTATGCTTTAACTCAGATGTGTTCTAATAACGTTGATTTTGTATGGATGACTGTTTCTGTGGTTCTTAAATAATGAATTAACATTCATTATATGTAAACTTTGAATGTAAAATGGATAGTATGATAATACGTAAAATAATAATTTTAATTCCAGAGAATTGTTTCTGAAATCTTAACGATTTCTTTGAAATATATATTTATTGTTAGCACAAATTTTAAGATGCGCGTGAGTGAGTTCATATTGTGACCTAAACAAATCAAATTAAATAAAAAAATTTTAGTGACAAATAAACACCGTAATAAACTTAATATTATTGATAAACATCTTCTAAATTTCAACACATTATTAGGGAAAGGAAAAACAATTTTCTTTCTAATTTCCTTATTTAAATCTAATTAATTTAAATTAGCATAATGTTCTAATAATGAAACATTTCATTTAATGTTTGAGAAAAATAAATAAATCATTATTTTTTAGTTGGTTTAAGTTTGAGATTCAAACCGATTCCAGTCACTACTGATGAATGAAGTCTTTGTATTCTGAATGAGCACATTTCAACATGTTTACATAGGACTTTCATAGTTTCCTCCCTTGTGATAAGGAATACTGCCTACTATCCATGAAAATTTCCCTTGGAAAGCAATATGCTGTAGATGCTATAATGCCTTACCACAACCTTCAGTTACTTGATTGTTCGCTATGTAGTATCAAATAATTCTTATAGCCTTAAATATTAAAAAGTAAACAAGTTATTAAATTAAAAAAAACAAGTTGTAATTATCTGATTGTGTATCATTATTATTTGAGGGTTTATTTACATTAAATTATTCATAATCTGAGTAGATAGCCATGGACAAATTGTAGGTATAAAAAATTATAACATCAATTTAAAAATTTAAACTTTATGATTAAATTAATTATTTGGAAAAAAATTAAACATACAGCAAAAGACCCATTGTCTTCAATGGTTAAAAATCTTTCAAATTAGAAATTGCAAAAGAATAAATAAATAATATAAACTAGTTTCAATCAAACTAATATGTTCTATTGATTAACTGATTTAATCAAACAATCATATGCTGATTTACTTTGATTAAAAATGTTCATTTTAAGCAAGCTTGTTCAGATCTATTAGATCAGTTAAGAAGCATGTAATGCCCAATTTACTATTAATAATGTTCTATAAATCATTTCATAAAATGTTGGATAATTTTCTGTGCAAAAAATTTATCTAGATTTATTGAATGAATCTGTATTGAAATTAAACATTTACTGCATCAAAACTTCGTCTTGTAAGAGCGTAATATAGCCTTTAAACACTACACAGGAGACAATTTTTATGCATAATTTTAAATTTACTAAATTATTATTTTATCACATTATTAGTTTTTAAATATAATTAGAAGTAAGATTTTAAATGATAACTTTTTGGATAAAATAATAGTTAATTCTTGGTTTCTTAAACATTCTGAATTTTAAAAAAAAACATACAATTAAGAAGAAAAAAATAAGGAGTTAAAAATTTCTTAGTAAAGCTAAGAAATTAACCATTATTCAATTTCAAAGATTCATTATATAATAACAGAGTTTATATACTAATAATCACACACACACACACACACACACACACACACACACACACA